>PVKH010023059.1:0-13943 GCA_004027955.1 Chaetophractus vellerosus
GAACAAAGGAACCCGGAAGCCTGAACCCTGGAGACGTCGGCAGCCATCTTCCTCCAGGACATGGACTTTGGTATGGGAAGAAATTTATGCTTTGTGGCCTGGTAACTGTAAGCTTCTACCCCAAATAAATACCCTTTATAAAGACCGACCAATCTCTGGTATATTTCAAAAGGCACGCCTGTGGCTGACCAAAACACCACCTAAAAGCATCTAAAGACAGTGTATTCAGCTGATCAAGTGTTCATTTGGCCTGAAATCCCGTTGTCTTCCCGAATGGCTCCTCTTCTACCTGGAACCCCATCATACTTGTCTCTCTCCCTCTCTCCTACATAGCAACTGGCTCATCAGAGACAGTAATTGCTGAGAATTTATTGACAGAATCTCACCATTAATCTTGCTTTTCCCACTTTTTCTGATGGTTGCACAAACAGGCAGGCTATTACACATTTTACAATGAGATATAAGCATTTAGAGACCCAGAAAAGCTCTTTGGGGCAGCTGGGAAGACAGGGTAAGGAGCCACATGGGTAGGCATTTACCTGTAAGTATATAATATTAGTGAGTATATATGAATACTTTTGAATTCTCAGTATCTACATGTATTTCAATTACTTTGTTGATATCAGCCTTGTTAACTTATCCTTGCCTTCAGTGAACTAATTAGCTCCCACTCCAATACAAAATAGAAAAAAATGATAGTTCATTTTAATGGTGGTCAAAGCCCAATATCCCTAAGAATGTGTCTGCTGCAAAACAAAGCCATACATTAAATTCCAAAGGCAAACAAAAATGCTTTTTGTTTATCTGTTTTTGCATTATTTGTGTTGCCTCTCTGTTAATGTGATTATTCGGGACTTGCTTATGCATTAATTGATTAGATTATCATTTGTATGCACACAGAAATAAAATACAAGAATGTATGTACATGTAATTTTCTCCATTTAAATCCAAAAGCCATTGTCTCATTTTATGATCTAGCAGAGAACACTGTGACCTGGCCAATAAACAGAATGCCTTGGGACAGATTTGAATTATCAGTAAAAAGAGGGTGTATCTGCATCTCTGTAATTGAGGGAGTGCGATATTTAGTTTCTGGTATGGACCCAGAGTGCTTTTTTTTTCCCCTACTTTTTTTTTTTCTTTTAACAGAGTTATAACAGAGTTATATTTGTACAATAAATGCATATTTTTAAAGTGTATAATTTTTTTAAAGTGTATATTTTTTTAAAAAAATTAATTCCCCCATTATTTTTATTTTTCTAGTGAGGCTACTAAAAAACTTAACATTAAATTTGTAGCTTGCATTTATGGCTTACATTATTCAAGTATATCATTTGATATTTTTGACATATCACCCCAAAAGTTTCCTTGTACTCCTTGGTAATTCATGTCTCTCTCTCTCTCTCTCTCTCTCCCCCCCCCCCCCCCCCCCCCCCCCCCCCCCGTCCCCCCGTCCCCAGGCACCTACTACTTTCCTTTCTGTCACTATAGTTTAGTTTGCATTTTATATCATTCTATGTAAATGGAATCATATACTGTGTACTCTTTTCTGACTTCTTTTATTCATCACAGTTATTTTGAGATCCTTTTGTGTTGTACATATCCATGGTTTGTTTTTATAATGTTGCAGGAGGGTTTTTTTTTTGTTGTTGTTGTTGTTGTTTTTGCTTTTTGTTTTTTTGTGTGTGGAGTTTTTGTTTTTGTTTTGTTTTGTTGAGGTACCAGGGCCGGGGATTAAAGCTGGGATCTCAAATGTGTGAAGCCAGCACTCAATCACTGAGCCACATGGGCTCCCCTGAGTTGGTTTTTTTGAGTAGTTTGTTTTTATTGTTAGTAGTATTGCATTATATAGATCATTTGTGTATCCACTCACCTGTTGATGGACATGTGGGTTTCCAGTTTGGGGGCTACTACCAATAAAACTGCTTTGAACATTTGTGTATAAATCTTTGTGTGGACATACGCTTTCATTTCTCTTGAAAAAATCCTAGAAGAATGGCAGGGTCATATGCTAGGTATATGTTTAACATCATAAGAAATTGCCAAATTGTTTTCCAAAGTGGCTTTACAATTTTACATCCCCACTAGTAGTGTTTGAGTTTGACTTGATATGGTCACTCTCTAATTTCAGCCATTCTAGCCTGTATGAATTCGTATTGTGGTTTTAATTTGCATTTTCCCAATGACTAATAGTGCCAAATATTTTTTGTGTGCCTATTTGCCACGCATATATACCCTCTCTGATGTAATGTTTGTTCAGGTTTTTTTGTCCAGCTGCCTATTAACCCAGTCCTTGACTTGTAAGACTTCTTTGTGTGTGCTGGATACAATTTCTTTGTCAGATATATGTCTTTGCATATATTTTCTCCCAGTGTGTGGCCTGCTTTTTCATTTTTTTAACAATGTCTTTAATTTGTTTTTACTTTGTGTACAGTAAAACAGCGTCTTTTGAAGAGCAAGTGTAATTTTGATAATCCATTTTATCAGTTTTTTCTTATAGTTTGTACTCTTTTTAAAATTCAGATCCAGTTTTACACATTAAATCTTAGCCAAATTCAAATTCACTAAGATTTTCTGTTTTCTTCTAGAAGTTTTATGGTTTTAGCTCTTACATTTAGATCTATGATTTATTTTTAGTTACTTTTTGTATAGGGTATGAGATAAGGCAGAAGTTAATTTTTTTGCATGTGGATGTCCAGTTTTTCTAGCACCATTTGTTAAAAAGGGTATTCTTTCTCCATTGAATTGCATTGGCAAAACCTTTGCCAAAAACCCATGTGGTCTGGGCTTTCCTCTGTTCCACTGATGTACATGTTTGTCTTTAGGCCAGTACCATACTGTCTTGGTTACTATAACTTTATAATAGGTTTTTTGTTTTGTTTTGTTTTTTAAGATTTATTTATTTCACACGCACCCACCCCACCCCGTTGTTTTGCGCTTGCTGTCTGCTCTCTGTGCATTCTGTGTTCTGTGTCTGCTTGTCTTCTCTTTAGGCAGCACTGGGACCCAATCCTGGGACCTTCCGGAGTGGGAGAGAGGTGCTCAGTCTCTTGTGCCACCTCAGCTGCCTGGTCTGCTGCATCTCTTTATAGTCTCTCCTGTGTCTCGTTTTGTTGGGTCATCTTGCTACACTAGCTCTCTGCGCAGGCCCAGCACTGGCTGACACTCCGCGTGGGTAGCTTGCTTTTCACCAGGAGGCCCCAGGAATCAAACCCTGGACCTCCTATATGGTAGACGGGAGCCCAATCACTTGAGCCACATCCATTTCCCTATAATAGGTTTTGAAATCAGGTAATGTAAGTCTTCCAACTTTGTTCTTTTTCCAGAATTGTTTTGGCTATTCTAGGTCTTTTCAATTTCCATATAGATTTTAGATTTATAGAAAATTTTCTATAAAAATTTTTCTATAAAAATTTCTTCTGAGATTATGATGTAATGGGATCTTCTGAGATTATGTTAAATCCAAAGATCAATTTGGAGAAAATTGGCATCTTAGCAATATTGAGTCTTCCAATCTATGAAATGGTATATTTCTCCATTTATTTAAGTCTTTAATTTCTCTTGGAAATGTTTAATAGTTTTTACTTTATACATCTTTCACATCTTTTCTGCTATTTATCCCAAAGTATTTCATATTTTTGATGCTATTATAAATGGTATTTTTTAAATATCATTTTTTCAGTTATTCCTTGCTGCTGTGTCTGTGTGTATGTGTATGTGTATATATATGGTTTTTATAAATTGACCTTGTATCCTGCAACCTTGCTAAACTCACTCATTAGTTCTTGTGGCTTTTTTGTTATTCTCCAGGATTTTAGGATCAGCTTGCCTGGTACTAAATCATTTTCTTTGCAAATAAAGTTGTCTTTACTTCTTCCTTTTCAATCAGTATGCTTCTTGAATTTTGGAGAAAATCAGGATTTGAAGACTTTTGCTAGGCCTGGAGAACAGATGTTGGATTCTCCTTCACTAGGAATTCTCAGAGAATACAAAGGAAGATTATTAAGTCCTTATAGTCATTCCTTTATTGATTCAATACCATTTTTTATCCACAGTGTGTCATGCCCTATCTAGTATCTAATGAAAGAGATAGATATATGAATAAGTATAAGTCAAGAAGTAATAGAACTTACTTGTTCTAAGTAGTTGTGAGTACCAATTGCGTTGGACTGTTGAGAATCAGGGGACAGAATGAGATGATCTTGGCGGGCCCTGCTGCCCTGGAGGGGTATGATTAATGATTAACAAAGGAATACTTGGAGATCATGGATGGGAAAATGTTTAAACTGAGCATTCCAGAGAAATTTCCTATCCTCCCTGATTGTTGGTACTTACTTTATTGAGAATCTGAAAGTAATACATCTTTATTTATAGCTCTTTTTCTCCTTCCTATTTTCTTTCTTTTTTAAATCTTACATGGTCTGGCTCCAGCCTCAAATTTCACTGACCTAAGACCAGGAGCAGTGGGGGCAGGGATAATTGACATCGTGGTGCTGTTAATAATACTAAATTATGTTTCGGTAAGAACACTGAGTCAGTACTATTGCCCCATTATTGCAGTGTTTTGTTTTTTGTTTGTTTTTTTAAAAAGCTCTTTAACAAATATCCTTATTTTTATCCTCATAGCAACCCTTAAGGTATTTACATTTCTCCTACCATATATATTTTGAGAAAGAAACATGGTTTTGACTTAATAGCCTTAGCATATTGCCTAGAATCTGGTGAGTGGGATGTGCTAAATATACCTTAATGTGTGTGTGTTGGTATAATTTCTTTCAGCCTAGTTGTCATACTTTGGGTTCTTCTAAATAATATAGGCTCATTCTAGTTTTACAGATGAGGAAGTATCTCCAGAACTCCAGAGAGTAAATGATAGCAGCTATTTTTTATTGAATGCTTACCATGTACCAGGCATATAATAGGTGCTGCAGCTGCCTTATCTCATCTAATCCTCACAGCAAGCAAATGAGGTGTAAGTCATTATTTGTGAATGGCTGGGTGGCTTATGTCTCCTGGCAAACATATTTACTACCTGCCCAGCTTCAAGAACCTAATCGGAAACTCTTCCTTTGTAGTTTCATTAGTGACTGAGAACTTAAAGATATCAAAATTCCTGATTTATTTCTAAGACCTCAGTAGTCATTATCTCACTCTTCTCAGCATCCTATTACAAAAAGGGTTCTGGGGAAGCGGATGTGGCTCAAGTGATTGGGCTCCTGTCTACCAAATAGGAAGTCTGGGGTTCGATTCCCAGGGCATGCTGGTGAAAAGCAAGCGGCCCGCATGGCGAGCTGGCCCGCACAGGAGTGCTTGCCCGAAGGGCTTTGCCCATGCGGAGAGCTGGCGCAGCAAGATGACGCAACAAAAAGAGACACAGAAGAGAAACTATACGAGCCATGGCAGACCAGGGAGCTGAGGTGGTGCAAGAGATTCAGCACCTCTCTCCACTCCGGAAGGTCCCAGGATCGGTTCCCGGTGCCTCCTAAAGGAGAGACTAGCAGACAGAAGAACACACAGAGAGCAGGCAGCGAGTGCAAAACCACGAGGGGATGGGGGGGAGGGGAGATAAATCAATAAATAAATCTTAAAAAAAAATGTTCTGAATTGAGAATCCCCAAAGGGCAGAGACCAACATAGCAAAGAGATTGGCACATGTTAGGAGCTCAGTAAGTGTGTTTCAATGAATGCTTGTATCTGTCTCTTGCCAGGGGAAACACACCCCTTGGGCCAGAGCCCCAAGAGTCTGGTGGCTGATTTTGCCTTCCAATGCTTCTTTCTCTTGCGGTGGTAAGAAGCACGGTCCTGTATGTGCTGTGCTGGATGTAGAAAAGCCCTTCGTGATCTCATAGCTGTTAACAAACATGTCCTATGCATTACTGAGTGCCATACTTGCATGAGGTCCAGTTGGATGAGATCTGGAAAAGAAAGTCCTTCGAAATTTTCATATAAAGTACCATGGATAATCTTAAGGAATCTCAGAGTTCTGGAGGCAGAAGCCAGATTGTGGTTGAGAAGTAAGTGGGAGGTGAAGAAGTGAAGATAGTAAATGTAGACTACTCTGCAAAAGTCTAGGTGAGAAGAAGAGTAAAGAGCTTGGTTGGTAATAGAGGGGCTTGTTGGGTCAAAGACGTATTTTTTCCTCAGGTTAACAGAGATTTGGGGTAAATTTATAGGCTAATAGGGTAGAGCCAATAACATTTGGTGGAGCTAGAAGATTTAGGAAAGGAGTGGTTCCTTAGGAAGAAGAAGGGAAGGGGATCAAGGGGCATGGGTAGGATTTGACCTTGAATTGGAAGAAAAGAAGTAAGATGAGTGTGAATATAAAGTGAGGAGCTTGTAGGTGGAGGTAGAAAGTTGAAGAAGAAAATGCCCTGGTTACTTCAGTGAGGGAAGAGGCAAGACAATTAAATGATTGCGAGAGGGCAGCCTTTAAATATAGCACTTGAGGGAGCAGTAAAGGTTTGGAGTGGTGATGGAGGTGACCAAGAGAATTGACCAAGGCCAATAAAGTCCTCACTGGAGGCTCTGATGGCCTGACAAAGGCTGAGGATCTTTAATCTGGACACTGGATCACACAGGGGTGGGATTTTCCCTAGCTGAGTTCAGCTACGTGTAAATAAGAGCATAGATCTCAGATGGGAGCTAATTGGGCAGATTTCATGGGAGGACCGGGTGCAAAGGAACCAGGAGTGCTGCTTTCAGTGATTAACTGTGGAATCCAGGCTGGAAGGAAGAGAAGCCAGGAGGGGTGAGACACCCCAGAGGAAAATGAAAGGACAGGGACTGGTGAGATCACTCATAGGTGAAAGAGCAGATGTGGGGGCCTGAATGTGTGAGCTAGAGGAAATTGGGGTTTGTGGTTTTGAAGGTGGAAGTGTCCTGAGCAATGTTGGAATCCAAAGTGCAGTTCTGGGAGTGAGTAGTAGAGGTGGAGTGCAGGTGAAAATCATGGGAATTAAGAGAGAAAAAGCCCCTATGTCAAGGAATTCAGAGTGTGTTGTGAGAGACCTGTAAACAGAGATTGGCTGTACAGGTGAGAGGTGCTATAATGGAGGGGGATTGTAAGGTAGAGCGGGGCCACAAGGAGGGTGTGAGCAGCTGTCCTGGGAAAGAAGCAGGGAGCGCATGGGGGACGCTTCACCAACCAGCATTAATGGGCTTGAATGGAGGCCTGAGGAATAAGTAGGAATTTGCTAGGCAGACAAGGACTAGGCTTGGTGCGGCATGGCTGTGTTACTTAAAGCAAGATATGGAAAACCAAAATGACTGTGCCTTCAGAATAAACACATACACTGGAGAAAGCGCTCAGTGTGTGTGGGATGGGATGGGAGGTGTGAGGCATTGGGGAAAGACCCAAGTACAGGTGATGAAAGGGAAATGGAGTTCAGCCCTGCAAGTAAAGCAGATATATAAGTAGAGTAACAGCAGCCAAGGGGCCAGACATGTGGTCAGCTGTGGGTGTGCAGGACTGCATAGCAGAGCATAGGATAAGTCCATGTGAACAGTATGTCTGTTGTCTCCATGTACCTCCTCTCGCATCACTGCCCCATCAGCCCCTAAGAACTGCCCCATCTGCACCCTTGTCTAAAGACAAGGAAGGGGGATCTGACTTGTGTCTTATTTTACTTTTCTCCCTGAAACCTAGCAGTGCTTCATACACCTCAGGTACTCCATAAGTTTGTTGAATGAATGGCCTAGAAATGATGGCAGTGGTGGTGGTAATGATAGCAGATAACACTTGTAGAGCAGTTACTGTGTACCAGTCACTGTTGTAAGTGTTGTTTAATCCTCAACAATGCTGTGAGGTAGGGTCTGTTTTTATCCTGAATCAATACAGATGATTTGGCAGAAATACTGAACTAATAGGAAAGTAGTCATATGAGAGTCACATGATAGTCCTAGGAAACTCTTCTTGTTCCAGGTGATAAATCCAGAAAAGCCTGGGGTGAAGGCCTGGTGGTTGTTTTTGTCCATTTTGTTTGTTTGTTTTTTTATATCTTTATTGGGATATATTTCATGAAGCATAAAATTCACCCATATAAAATATACAGTTCAGCGATTTTTTTGTATATTCACAGAGTTGTTCACAACTGTTCCACAGTCTAATTTTAGAATCTTTCAACACCCTAAAAAGAAAGCCCTTAAACATTAGCCACCATTCCCCTTTCCCACTACTTCCCCTCAGCCCCAGCCGCAGAGCAATATACTTTCAGTCTCTGGATTTGCCTGTTATGGACATTTCAGGTAAATAGAATCATGCATTATGAGGCCTTTTGTGACTAGCTTCTTTTACTTAGCATAATGCTTCATGATCCATCCATAAGATAGCACACCTATCAGTAACTACTTCATTCTTTTTTTTTTTTTAGTTGCTGTCCATTGTATGGATATAGCACATTTTGTTTTATCCAGTCATCATTTGAACGTGTAGGTTATTTTCACTTTGGTTGATAGGAATAATACTGCCATGAACATAAAATTTATGTACATGTTTTCATTTCTCTTGGGTATATACCTAAGAGGGGAATTTCTAGGTCCTATAGTATCTCTACATTTAATATTTGGAGGAACTGCCAAGCTTTTTCCCAAAGTGGCTGCACCATTTTACATTCTCACCAACAACCTATGCACGTTCTAGTTTCTCTATATCCTTGCTAACACTTGTTATTGTCTTTTCTTTAAGGAGGTGCCAGTGTTTGAACCCAGGACCTCATACATGGGAGGCAGGCGCTCAACCACTGAGCTGCATCTGCTCCTCCTGTCTTTTTTTTTAAAGATTTATTTTTATTTATATATTTATATATCCCCCCCCTTGCTGCTTGTGCTCGCTGTGTTCATTTGCTTTGCGTTTTTCTGTGTCTGCTTATCTCCCCCTGCTGCGTCAGCTCACCGCGCAGCAGCTTGCCTTCACCAGGAGGCCTCGGGAACCGAACCTGGGGCCTCCCATGTGGTAAACCAGAGCCCAACCAATTGAGCCACAGCCGGTTCCCCTGTCTTTTTTATTATAGCCATCCTAGTGGGTGTGAAGCCCAGTGTATGATTGTGATTTTGAGTTGCATTTCTCTAATGATTGAAGAGGCTTAGTATCTTTTCATGTACTTATTGGTCATTTGCTTATCTTCTTTAGGGAACTTTCTATTCAAATCCTTTGTCCATTTTTTAATTTGGTTGTCTTTTTATTGTTGAGTTGTAAGAGTACTTTATAAATTCTGGATACTAGACCCATGTCAGATATATGACTTGCAGATATTTTCTCCCATTCTGTGGGTTGTCTTTTCACTATCTTGATGGTGTTCTTTGAGGCACAATCATTTTTTATTTTGATAAAGTCCAATTTAACTCAAAACTACTTACCTTGGGATAGCTTTCCTCAATGAGCCTCATCTTCTGATCACTGTGCTTTTGTTACTCAGTACTTTTTGTATACAAATGGACTCTTGTGGATTTGCATTTAACTTCTCTTCTTTGTACATTGCGCAAATTTAAGTCCATTTTGACTGTGGCTCCTAACTCCACAAGATTAGATTACAAGTTTCCCAAGGACAAGAACCATGCTTGTACCTTAATATATGCCCCAAATGTCTAAGGCACTTCTTAGTTGTTAACTGTTGATAAAGGTAAATGTGATCATAAATATAGAGATCTCTGAGCCTTTTAGGAAGTACAAATCTACTTTGTGGGAACCAGCTGTAGCTCAATCGGTAGGGCTCCAGTTTACCACATGGGAGGCCCCGGGTTCGGTTCCCGGGGCCTCCTGGTGAAGGCAAGCCACCGCACGGTGAGCTGCCTCAGCGGGATGCCGCAAAAAAGCAGATGAACACCGCGAGCACATGCAGCAAGGGGGGTATATATAAAATAAGTAAATAAATAAATCTTTTTTTAAAATCTACTTTGTACTTGATAAGCAGACTCTTGATAGAGATGAGGTAGGTCACCTGAAGGTTTAAGATTTGCTAGATACAGACACACGAGTTTTTAAAGGTATTTGGGATGGTTAGTTCTAAATTGCTTCTAAGATTCATTTAAGTTCCTTCTTAATTACCTATTGCTGACATACCAGCAATCTGACTTTTCACTTCCTGTGGACTTGATCACATCACCATCTCTGCTAACTCCTACTCCTGAGTGCAGCCTCCTGGCTCAACAGTAGCTGGGAGAAAAGGCCTTTGAAAGGAGAGCATCCCTTGCCTTTTGTTCCCTTCCCCACCCCACCTCGTGAAGGAATGAAGCAGTACTTAAGAGGGCAACCCTTTGCATCCCTCCCAAAGGTGATGCCATTCCCTCCCAGCACAGAGTGAGAAGCTCTGAGAAGTTGAATAAGGAGTAGGATCAAGAAGCCGAACCCATTTTTCCAGCTTCTCCTGTATTGTTATTTCCCAATGGCCAACACCCCTGTAATAATTTTCAAAAACACATTCCACGGCCTTGGTGTAATAGAAATCTCACTGGCCTGGGATAAGAGCCCTGGGTTCTTGTTCTCACCTTGTTACTACTAGGGGACCTTTGAAAATTTCACTTAAAGCCTCTGGTCATCAACTTCCTTGTCTGGGAAATGAAGTCAGGGAGATTCTCTCTAGCTCTTAACATTTTATGATTCTGTGAGAAGTGGATTTGCATTATTTTCTATTTTAAGTTATTCTGAAATGCTCTCCCCTACATTTTCTCCAGCAGCTGAGAATTGACTAGATTTAAATAGTTAGGTTTATCCTTTCATTTAATAAGTATTTATTGAGCACCTACTATCTGCCAGAAACTGCTATAAGCACTGAGTATACAGCAGTGAGCAAAATAGACAAAAGGCCTCATCTTCCTAGAGCTTATATTCTAGACACATAAGAGAAGATCACCTTAGGTAGTAAAGAGAGGCAGAAGAGAGTATGCATGTGTGATTCTGCATGGCCAGATTTAAAACTGAGACCCTTCTTAGGGAAGCCCTTTTAATCCAAAATCCTAGTTCTTGCTCCCAGATGCCAATTACTCTCACTTCATTAACCTTCTCCCCACCATCCCGTTTGGTGCCAGAAAGTCTGTTCTAATAATAATTTCACAGCCCTTTTACAATCTCAACTCAAAGACTGTAATAAGACGGTCCATGTAACACCCCTGCTGCCATTACACTGCCGGAGTGTGGGAAAGTCTGGCTGCCTTAGAATCCATACCAGCTCTTGTGAAACGGTTTGATGTTTAGATAGTTCTGCGACTCTCTCCTTTGAGTGCTTTTTCTCTTTTGTCCAATTTTTCTCCCTCCTTTCTCTACACCTTTCCACATAACCCTCCATTTTTTCATAATCTGTCATTCTTTTTGTTATTCCTCTTCCATTTCTTTTGCCACACCCCACTTCACTTTTTTTCCTCATGACTGTATTTATTTCATCCCTTTCTAACTTTTTTCTCCCCTTTATTTTCACTCCTTTCCCTTCTGTCTTTCCCCCATTCCCTGTGATGATATATGGAAAAAAGGGTAACACAGGGTGAGGAGCCCACTCCATGTCTCCCCAGAGAAAGTCACAGCACGGCGTTTCTGCTGTCTCCCGCTCCCCTTGCACTGCCTGAGTGTGCAGAGCCCTTTAGGGGAGAGATTCCAGCACAAGTTGGTTAGGACTTGGAGGGCTGCTGATTTGGGTCAGTCTGGCCCTGCATCACTGGGCCTGTGCCATAGATCTCTTGCTACCGATCTTGAGTTGCTTCATTACTGCCTTTTGTCCTCTGGCTCAGGCCCTTGATACATTTACACTTAGTGGATTTTGGGGATGGCATCACATATCAGTCAGATCATTAGAAGTACAGAGTGATCCAGGGAAGGGGGCGCCAGTGGGTAGTGAGACCTTTCATCAGTCACTGCCATTTTCTCACTACCTTTCAAGTGACCAGAGCCTTGTTCAAGTGTCAGGAAAGTCAGACCCTCCTGACTCCCTTTGGTGTTATCAGGAACCAGAGCACTGAGTCCCACTCTAGAGCAGCATTCTTCATCACAAGGCAAGCAGGGGATCAGAAAGGAATCCTCTTGCCCTCAGAACCCTTCTTTTCTAGGCCTTGGAGAGTGACAAAGAGAATAGATTCTACCCATTTCTACCCTGTGACGACAGTGGTTTTGGTGAGGTGCATCTTAGCTCCCTTCCCCCTTCTTCAGTCCAACTCTGTCTTCAAATAAGAATCAACCTGAGGATTGGAAGAAATCTTGGCAGTCATTTAATTAAAGGGACGCTCTGATTCTTAGCCGATGTTATTGTGTGGCTGCGTCTTGAATATCTCGTTTCTGTTTGGCTATCCTGTCCCTTAAATTTGTGACTTGTGCCAGTGGCCATTTGTCAGCTGATTTTCCAAACAAGTGGATTGAATGATGCTGTGTGTATAGAATCCTGTATTTTGTAGTGGGCACTGTATGTGTGTATGTGTGTGTGTGCGCACAACTGTGCAAAAAACACCTATTTGATCCAGCTGGCTTACAGGAAGGGAAAATGTGAAGATATTTCAAAAGTGGAACACACATCCTTTCTTCTCAAGTAGTTTTCAGATTAGTTGGGGAAAACAGAGATGTGGAAGCATAAGGATTTAAGAATATTTAGAAACCAAGTGTCATGTAATATACAGATCAGGTCTTTTCAGAATGAACATGAGGGAAGTGTTCATATTTTTTGTTATACTGGATATATCAAAAAGAACTTGAAATAAATGGTTTCAATGGGAGTTTGTTCTTTTCATTTTCATTTTGCCATAAGAAATTAACCAGTAGTACTCAGTAAATTTCTATATTCTGAGGATATGCCAGATTTAGTGGAAGAGATTGGTCATGAGAGGCTAAAATGAAGGAAACTTCTTGGAATTAATGTGTTTTGAGTTAGGTTTTTTTTTTTTTTTTTTTTTTTTTTTTTTTTTTTAATTTTTTCAGGAGGTATGGGGGATTGAACCCGGGACCTTATATATGGGAAGCAGGCGCTCAACTACTGAGCTACACCTGCTCCCCTAAAGTCAGGTTTCGATGGTAGAATTGGTTCAGGACTAGGCACCTTGGGACTTTTCTAGGTCTGCTCTGTCAGTCACAGTTGGGGGTGGGGGGGCTGCAGGGAGGAGCTCTGAAAGAGCCTTAAGAAACTGTTTTCCCAAACAACCTTCATTCTGGCCTCTGAGCCATAACTCTGAGCCATGATCTTTAGGATGTTGAAGTCCAGACCCTACTTGGGATGCCAGCCCATTCCTATCCTTAGCACTATCCAACATTAACTTCACCTCTGGAGAGTTACTGGAGGTGATTCCAGAGTACCCAGACCCACTGAAGGCCTTCAACATTATTGGGGAAGGAGGAACCCAATCCTGAGACCAAGCAATAAGAGACAAGATTCTGTTTTGTAGTAGTGTGTTTGAGGCAGTCATTCGGGCTAAAGTGAGCAAATCTAATCCCCCACTGCATACTTCCCAGCAATAGTCAGTAACACTGGAAGGAGGAAGGAAAGTACCACACACAGTACCTTTGTGCTGGAGTTTGAAATCTTTCAGGATAAAAGAGCAACTGATTTTGTAAAGAAGGCAACGCCTGGCATTCCTCCCTATTAGCCAAGATTAGGAGGAGTTGTGGGAGGGGTAAATTTCCTGCAGGACCCCTCCCGGATCTTGGCGATAAGAGTCAAAATCCCAGATTCCTTTGACCTTCTAGATGTCATCTTTTCCACATCCTGTCTCCAGCCAAGATCGTTCCTCTTCTGGAGAGATTGAAGTTACTGTTTCCTGTTGTGTCTGTCTACAAGATCCTTTTCATTCTCATGTATGGTGGTCTCACAGGGAACTACTTCCTGATGTCATCTTATGGAGTGTTGGGAAGTAAGGGATGGAATGAGAGGAGGGGCCCAAGAGCACTTCTTTCTTTGAAAGTTATTTTCAGCTCTTGCTGTCACTCAGCATTCGTTGTATCCATGAGATGAATTTATTCCCCTCCCCTCCCCTCTCCT
>PVKH010023060.1:0-13945 GCA_004027955.1 Chaetophractus vellerosus
GGAATTAGAAATTTACCATTTGGCAACCACCATAGTGATAATTGATTAAGGTAAGAATCCAAAAGGATGACTAAAATGGTGGGCAAAAAGCTGATGAGGAACAGGATATTCACATAGTCCTAAGGTATATATATCTTCACAAGATACTTATTAAATATTTGTTAATTATCAAGTAAGACATACTCATTAATTAACTTCACAGTGAAGAAACTTGGCACATATTATCTTAACCAAGTGAGAAAAATTAACAACACTAGTAATGGGGTAAATTGATATCACATGCCTCCTGGATATGATACACAGAAAAAGTACAACATCACTAGTTGTTTTCCTGAATGAATGCATAAATCATGAGAAAATATTATTTAAATGAAGAATGAGGATTATTCTACAAAGTAACTGGCCCATATACTTCAAAAGTGTCAGATTAAATACAAGGAAGTACTGAAGAGCTATTCCACATTGAAGGAAGCTAGGGAAACATGCAACTAAATGCAACATATAATCCTTTATTGGATCCTGGACATTATTGAGGCAATACATGACATTTGAATGGGGTCTGTGAATTAGTTGACAATATTAAATCAATATTAATTTCCTGATTTTGATAGTTTTATTGTGACTTTGTAGGAGAGTGTCCTTCTATGTAGGTAATGGAACATCATTCTTCAGTTTATCTTCAAATGGTTTAGTAATGTTAGAATTTGGGTGAAAAGTATAAGGTATTGCTATATACTATATCTGTAACTTTTATGTAAATTTGAAATTCCTTCAAAATAAAAAGTTAAAGGAAAGAAATGGGAAGAGTTTCTTTTCTTAGTTATTGTGGATTAAGAAAATTTAATGCAACAGTGTGGTTTTGGCATAAAGATAGAAAAATAGACAAATAAAACAGAATTGAAAGTCTGTAAACATACTCATATATCTATGGCAAATGGATTTTTTTTAAAGATTTATTTATTTTATTACATATCTCCCCTTCCCCCCCGTTGCGGCGACGCGCCAAGACTTGGTCACTGCGCAGGCGCGGCTTTTCCCCGCTGTGGGCAGCTTCCGCTTCTATTCACGGCCGGCTTTTGCTTCAGTTCACGGGTGGCTGGCTGCGCTCCATTCACGGGCGACCTGCCCTACCTGTGGCGGCTTTTGCGCTGTCCGTGGCAGCTTTTTGCCCTGCCCACGGCGGCTCTGGCCCGCCCATGGTGGCTTGCCATTCTCAAGGCGGTCTGCCCGCTAGGAGAGGTCCCCGGGAACCGAACCGGGGCCTCCCATGTGGTATGCTGGCGCCCTATCCACTGGGCTATCGAGCCGGCCCCGCAAATGGATTTTTGAAAGAGTACTAAGTACATGAAATGGGGAAAGAATAGTCTCTTAACAAATGGTGCTTGGAAACTGGCTCCCCACATGCAAAAGAATGAAGTTAGAACCCTACTTGACACAATATACAAAAATCAACTTAAAATGGATCAAGGACCTAAACATAAGAGTCAAACTACAAAACACTTCGCAGATAACATAGGGAAAATCCTTATGTCCTGAGATCCAGCAAAGGACTCTAAAATGTGATGCCAAAAACACAAACAACATAAGGCATTATAGATAAATTTGATTTCATCAAAATTAAATTTTTGTACATAAAGGAAATTATCAAGAAAGTGAAAAGGCAACATACAGAATGGGAGAAAGTAGCTTCAATGCAATTATCAGATAAGGGCTTAATATCCAGAATATTTTAAGATCTTTTATAATGCAGCAACAAAAATACAAACAACCCAATTAAAAGATAGGCAAAGGACTAAATAAATATTTCTCCAAAGAAGTTATACAAATTGTCAACAAACATGAAAAGATGCTCAACATCATTATCCATTAGGGAAATGTAAAACAAAACCACAATGAGATACCACTTCACACTCACAAGGATAGCTATTATTTAAAAAAATAAAATTAAAAATAGCAAGTGTTAGAGAGTATGCAGAGAAAGTGGAACTCTAGTACATTGTTGATGGAAATGTACAATGGTATAGCCACTGTGGAAGCAATATTGTAGCTCCTCAAAAAGTTAATATAGAATTATCATATGACCCTGCAATTCTACTTCTAGATATATACCCAAAGAAAATGTAAACAGGTCTACAAACAGAAACTTATACACCCACGTTATAGCAATGTTAGTCACAATAGCTAACAGGTGGAAACAACCCAAGTGCCCATCAACAAACATTTTGTTTATCCATTTCGATACATATACAATGGAATATTATTCTGTCATACAAAAAATGAAGTTATGACACATGCTACAACATGGAAGAAAGTGGAAAACATTTTACTCATTGAAATAAGTGAAGCACATATGGACAAATATTTTATGAAATCACTTATAAGAGATGACTAGAAAGAGCAAATTGACAGAGACAGAAAATAGATTTGAGGTCAGGGGAGGGGCAGGAAGAGGAAGGAAAGGTGAGTGTTTGTAAAAATGTATATTTTTAATCCAGTAAATGATTTCTGGAACTTATCATTCAAAAAAAGGGGGGATAGAAGGAAATGTGAGTAACTTTAAGCCTGAATAAATGTATTATGTCATATGCTGTTCAGATTAATTATTTATTATCCAAACTACGCAGGAATGCAATTAAATGCTAAAAACTGAAATCACCTCACAGTTTTATAAGACTGAGTTGTTTTCACTATCGTAATAACTGAAGCATGTGCTTAGTAACTTAGGAAATACATTTACTTCCCTTCAACATCTACTATGTCAAAACCAGATAGTAGACACAACTTGAAGTGCTGTTAATTCCTTTGAAAAACTGTTGAACAGATTGTTTTAAGAAGCAGGAGGCTGGATCCCACTGAGGCTTCTAAGGTGTTTCAGGCTCTCTGGGAGAGAGAACCATGTATTAAAGGTAAACCCAATGCTTCAAATACGTAGTTTGGCACAGAGTCATTCCTTATACAAGGTTTCCATATGCAATGGTCTACGTTTCCATTGTTTTGTCATATGCCCATAACCATGATTTACTGATTATGGCCATTATACTTACATTTTAAAATACGCTATTACATGTAACAATGGTAACTGCTCTTAGTAACTGACAACTGGACAGCAGTGAGTCAACACTGGCACTGTAGCATATGGAGTACAATTTCTAGATCAAGTCTCAGAACACAGGGAGGCACTTTCTATGCCTTTCCATTCTTTCATTGCTTCCTTCTCCCTCCCATTGCCTGACAGGGATTTCAAATCTTTTGGAGATTTCTTAACTGTCTCATTGTTTAGATACTTACCAGACCTATAATTATATTGTGTTTCTAGAATTTCTGACAATTTCAAAGCTATTTTACAAATAATAAAAAATTTTAATATTGGTCTTAATTGCCCTGCTGCTATGACAAATACCCACCATTGTTTGCTGATACAATGGGGATTTATTGGCTCACCGTTTCAGAGGCTAAAAGGCTTGCTTCCTCCTGAGTTCAGTAAAGTTCTGCCAGGCCAGCTATCCTCGGGATCCTTGCCTTTCCTGTCACCTCGCCTCTCTCTTCCAGCCTCTGGCTCCTCTCTGTGGCGTTTTCCATTTGGATTTCTCTCTAAGGCCTCCTATAATAGGATTAAGGCCCATCATGATTCAGTTGGCCACAGTTTAACTGAAAATAGCATCTCTAAAAGGCCCTAATTTCAATGCATCGATACCCATAAGAATTGACGAAGATTAAGATCATGTGTCCTCCTCTCCTTCATCCTGGGGTACATGATCTGCCACAATACCCTTAAGGAAAAGAAAAAAGAAAACTCAATTTGGTTAATGTCTAAGGGATTTTTTTTAAAAAGAAGACAAAAAGGTACATAAAATCTAAGGTAGTTAATTGGGGAACCCACTTGGGTGACACTGAAAGACGATTTATTAAGAGGAGTTGGAAGTCTGGTTCTAAAAGCAAAGAGCTTAAGAAGAGAGAAAAAAATCCGGGTGGAACACTGGCGGGAACAGAAGTCTTGAAAGTAGGAACAATCGCAGATGAATGCAGAGATGCTGCCATGAAAAACTGACTGCAGCCTCTGTGTCTAGAGATCAATGAAGCAGGCAAAAAAAGAGTCTATCTAAAAGACAAATTTGGGAAGCCTTCAAAATTGAAAGCCAAGGGGCTTTCAAAGACAGCAGTGTTGACCAATATTGACAGTCACCTGCATTCTGTGGTGACCTAGGAGCCTTGGTCTGGGGAGAAGCACATATCCTTTAACCTCCTCTACCAACGAGGGTCTTTAATCAGCAGTCACATCCTGAATATAATATGCATCTGCCTGTGGTTCTTTACAGTTCTTCAATGACCTACTCCTTAAAAACATTTTAGCATGTACACTTTTGGGAATTTCTAATTTAAAATTATAATCCAAATTCTCAAACTGTATTATTTTCTATTGTTGCTCTAACAAATTACCCAAATTTAGCAGCTCTAAACAACATAAAGTTTTTGTCTTACAGTTATGTTTGATAGAAGTCTGACACAGATCTTACTAGGCTAATATCAAGGCCATAGCAGGGCTGAATTCCTTTCTGGAGGCTCTAGGGAAGAATATGTTTCCTCGTCCTTTCCAGCTTCCAGAGGCCACTCACATTCCTTGGCTCATGTCCCCCTCCTCTATCCTCAGAGCCAGCAATGTTGCATTGCTGTGCTTTTCTTCCCTGGTCACACCTCTTTCTCTAACTCTGATAATTTGATCTTTCTGATGTGTTAGCAATGGTTGTACAGCTACATTCTTGGCTTTCTCTCAGAGGACACTTTCCTGACAATGAATCTTTTACTTTTCCTATCTTTTGCGACCTGGGTAGGCTTAGAATTTCCTAAATCATAAGTCCTTGTTCCTTTTTTAAACACTTTTGCCCTCAATTTATCTATTTCCTCTCACAGTTTACTGTAGACAGCAAGAGGAAACCAGGACATACCTTCAACACTCTGCTTGGAAGTCTGTCTCTTGGAATACATGTATAATTTCATTGTTTACAAGTTCTGCTTTCCAATAATTACAGGACACAATTCTGCTAAATTTTTTGCCACTAAAAACAAAGATCGTTTTTTCTTCCAGTTTCCAATAACATGTTCCTCATTTCTTCTGTCTTCACCAGCAGTGCCTTTAATAGCCATATTTACACTAATAGTTCACTACAATTCAGTTACTCTCTGAGATAATATATACTTCCTTTCATGCTCCTCACTCTTCCTGAACCCTCACTAGCAGAGTTCTTAACATCCATATTTCTACTAACAGTAACTGTTCAAAGCAATCTAGGCGTTTTCTAGCATTCTCATCAAAATTCTTCCAGCCTCGGCCCACTGGACAATTCCAAAGTCACTCACATATTTTTAGGTATTTGTTACAGTAGAACCTACTTCCAGGTACCACAATCTGTATCGGTCAGGTTTCAGCCAGGGAAACAGAATCAGAGGGAGATACATATTAAGAGACGTATTGCAAGGAATTGGCTTATCTCATCGTGTGGGCTAGCTAGATGAGTCTGGAATCCATAAGCAGACCATCAGTAAGAGCTGGCTGGAATTCTTGTTCACACGGTGGCATCTCTTCTTCATGGGAATCCTCCACTTTGCTTTTAAGGCTTTTCAACTGATTGTATCAGGCCCACCCAGATTATCTGGGATAATGCCTTTTACCTAAAATCAACTTATTATAGACTTTAACTGCATCTACAAATCACATCTTTTCCAGCAGTACCTAAATCAGTGTTTCATTGAATAGCTAAGAACTGTAGCCTAGCTAAGTTGACACATCAAAAAAGACCATCACAAACTCTAATCCAAATATTCCCTCTTTCTCCTTAGTTTTCCTAAAAAAATTAACTGACCCTCATGGATATCTGCATCCTTCTCATGTGGAAAGTTCAATTTTTTTCTCTCTCTTTCTCATACCCCAAGAACCTAAGAGTATGACATGGAACCAATGCAGTCACTAATATACAATCGTACTTCCAGGTCATTGTTCCCCTTTTCCTTGTAAAAGTCTCTTTTCTTTTAAAGCTCATAACATTATACTATGTAATTTTCACTCCACTTCTAGGATCATAAATGGATTTTCTGTTCATTCCTCATCATCCAGTGGAAACATTAGCACCTGGCCCATAATTTTGATCCAATGTCCACATACATGATTTATGAACATCCCAGACTCTCAGGTATTGTCCTTCTCTTCTCTAATGGCCCTTTTTTTCCATTCAGCCTTAGCTGCCCAATATACCAGGGTCACCTTCTGAGATATAAATAAACAAATAATCACCATTGAAACCTTAGGAATTCTGTCCATAACCTCTCCGGACATAACTTGTGACTTGTTCACGATCACCATGGGCTCAATTTGTGAATCTCATAAATTCTTCCAATAGTGTGTTCCCACTGAATTTTCTCTATTCAAGGGTCCACACTATCTTCATTTCTTTACATATCTGTTTGGACCTCATGCTACATTACCGTGATTGCTCTATTGCACATGACAATGTGCACAATGACAACTCCACAACTTTTTCTCTATCTCCAAATTGTATTCTCCTCTTTCCTTACTTTCCGTAAGTATCCATACTTCACTAAGGTTAAAAATGTTTTTAAAATAAAAGGACCATAATAAATGGCATGAATATTTAAAATGTATACAAATAAGAGCTAATTTATACCAGGTGTTTATTACATACCATGTGCGGCTTTAAGTCTTGTATGTGTTTTAATTTATTTACTGTTCCAAACAGCCTCGTGAGGTAAATATTATTTCTCCCCAATTTACTGATGAATATGGATAAAAGTTAAGAAACTTGCTCCCGATTACTACTTTAGAATTTTGGCCCAACCTTGTCATTTTTCCTCCAGAGTCCATGCCACTAATTTCTAACTTATTTGTTTTCATTCATTCTACAAGTATTTATATGTGCCAGAGACTGTACTAGACAATTAAGAATATAAAGATGAATACATGTTGTTTATGGTGGCTTGGAGCTATATACCCAAACTCATTCCATTCCTGGGGTGTGAACCCATTATAAGTGGGATATTTTGATGAGCTTACTTCAGTTAAGGTGTGACCTAACAGAATCAGGATGGGTCTTAATCCTATTAATGAAGGCCTTATAGAGAAGGCCACAGTCAGAGAAGCTACAACGGGTATCCATAAGCTGGAAGTCAACAGAACCCAGAAGAGAAAGGAAAAGATGTTACCGTGTGCATTGCCATGTGACAGAAAAGCCAAAGAACCCCAAATATTGCTGGCCAGCCAGAATATATCAACCTTGGGAATAAGCAAGACTTCTAGCCTCTGAAACCATGAGCCAATATATTCTTGTTATTAAGCTAACCCATCACATGGTATTTGTTTTAGCATCTTAGAAATTAAAATGGTTTTTGGTAGCAGGAAGAGGGGTGCTGCTATGACAAACACCCAAAACTGTAGAAATGACATTATAATTGGTGAGTGGGTAGAGGTGGAAAGAATTGTGGGGTGCTTTCATAGACTAAACCTAAACTGCTTTGAAGAGACCGTTTATAGCAATATGGGTGTAAAGGTGCTTCCGGTGGGGCCTGCCCCCGTGGTTGGAGGGGGCAGGCTTTGAGCCCCATTGTTCAGGGAAAGTGCTGCAACGCCAATGCTCAGAGATGGTGTGGTCTATACCTCAGCCTTTGGGAGAGCCTGACCATCATGTCAATGCTTAGAAAAGGTGGGGCTTGTGCCCCAGTGTTCAGGGAAAGTATGATCACATTCTGATGCTTAGAGAGGGTGGGGCCTATACCTTAGGTTTCAGGGAGAACATGGTCACTGAACAAGACCTTAGAAGGGATGGGGCTGCCACCCCACCAGGCATGGAATTCAAAACATCAAACTACAAGTGGCTTTCAGACATTGAGCTCTAATGGAGTTTGCTCTGGTGGGTTTTAGATTTGTTTGGGACCCGTAACTCCTGTTTTCTTTCCAATGCCTCCCTTTTTGAATGGGAATATTTAGCCCATGTTTGTCCTACCATTGAATATTAGAAGCAGATAACTTGTTTTCTAGGTTTCACAGGACTATCAGATAAAGAAATTTTGCTATAGAATGGACCACACCCATAACTGATTTGCTAAGATGTTGGACTCAGCGTTTTTTGAAAATCACTTGCACATTGTGGGACTCACCCAGAACAACAAACAAGGAGATGATGATGGACAACGACCATCTCAAGGAACAGAGAGAGAGTCTACAACAACACTCAAGAGAGTCCCATCCATCTGCCCCCCATGGGACCTAAGCCCCCTCTCAATTAGAGTTGATGTAGGCATCACCATCCCAGAAAGGTCAGGATTGGGGAATGAATGATGGACTAGAGTAGACGTATAGTTATTTTACTATAGACTTCTTGTGATTCTAGCAATGGAAGAAATTTTGTCACTGATGTGGAAGCAGTGGCCACTAGAGGTTCCGAGGAGAGGGAGAGGGAAAAATAGCTGTAATTCGGGGGCTTTTTTGGGACTTGGGAATTGTCCTGATTGGCATTGCAATGACAGATACAGGCCATTATATATCTTGTAATAACTCACAAAAATGTGCAGGAGAGAGTGTAACCTATAATGTAAAATATAATCCACACTTAGTGGCAATGCTCCAAATTGTGTTCATCAATTGTAACACATGTACCACACTAATGATGTTGTTAACGTGGGAAAATGTGGACGTGCTAGGGAGCAGGGCATATGGGAATTCCCTATATTTTTTATTTAACATTTATGTAAACTAAGTAACTGTAAAAAATAAAAATGTCTATTTACAAAATTTTAAAACTAAAAATTAAAAGAAATAAAATCACTTACAGTTTTTGGGATGTTGTTATGGAATGAATGTATGTTGCATATGGGAAGTTCATGTTTGGGGTTCCTGAGGGCAGACTGTGTGGCTTGGAATTATGTTCCAAGAAAAATATGTTCTTAATCTTAATCCATTGCTGTGGGTGTAAAGTCATTGTAAATAAGAACTTTTGATGAGGTTATTTCAGTTAAGCTGAATCAGGGTTGGTCTTCAGAGACAGAAGTCACAGGAATTAGCCAGAAGCTGAAGTCAACAGAGCTTAGAAGACAAAGAAGAGGGCACAACCATGCACATTTCCAAGGAACCTCAAAGATTCTGGCCAGCCAGGAGATACTGATCCCATGAGGAAGCAAGCCCTCTAGCTTCTGAAACCGTAAGTCAATAAATTCCTGTTGTTAAACCAACCCATTTTATGGTATTGGTTTTATCAGCTAGGAAACTAAAACATTGTTCATACTGTTCAAATTCTAATAGAAGAATTCTAAAAGTTTATATTGACCACAGATTAACAATTTATGAGAGGCTATCTTGAGATTTCCTGAGTAAAGGCAATTTTCAACCTGTCTCTATACACTTAACATCAAATATAAGATAACAGCTGCTTATAAATTGTGGCTCTTACAAGTTTTTAACCATTAACAAGTTTACTGTTCTTTCAACGTGCCATGGTAAGATTACTTTGATCTAATGTAATGTCTCTGACTATTTCTCAGAATTAATTATTTACCACTTTGCTTTATGACTCACCTTCATCCCACTTTCCAATCTTTTTATCATTTTATTTAATTCTCCCACCACTGTCCTTCTTGACCTCATGCTGATCTAGATCTATTCTTATTCATGTTAAGTTAATTAATCCTAATGATATATTGAAAAGGAAAGAGGTGTGGGTTCAGGTCTGAGTCTACCATTTATATTCTATGTAATTTGATAAGCTTCTTAACTTTTCTGTACTCAGTGTCTTCATATTTATATCATAGGTTTTATCCCTTAATATTAGTGGTCATTCTCCATCTTTCTCTGCCTCAATCTCTGTCGCAGTGGACTAGCATCAATGGACTGCATGCATAGACTCCTTTGCCAGTGCAGCCTTTTGGGAAGCACCAGAAAAAGATCAAAGGGAAGGAAGAGACAGAAACCAAGGTATTTCTTCCCTGTTCCCTCCCTTGTTTAGCTTGATGAGGTTCAGACAGGGGTTGAATCCCTCTTGAATGACACCTCCTGACAGGCCCACCCTCTTCAATGGCTGAAGCTCTCATTAGACGCTGGAGGGAATTCTATTTTCAACCAAGACTCTTAGCGATACAGAAGGATTAAAAATAATATGTGTGAGTTTCTTAATACAGTACCTTGGCACATAACACACAGCTGGGGTAGGTAGACTTATGTACCCAGCAAAGACATATTCCTGATCTTAATCCATGTCTTCAGGGATGTAAACCCATTGTAAATAAGATCTTGAAATCAGTATTTTTAGCTAAGGTGTGACTCAACTGAATGAGTTGGGTCTTCATCCATATTACTTCAGACATTATAAAGAGAAAAAACTGGAAGCCAGACTCAGAGAAACGCTGGAGATGGCCACAGGGAGAAGCTAGAAGTCAACAAAAACTGGACGAGCAAATGAGAAGAGAGGACATAGCCATGTGATGGGAGGCAGAGATAACAAGCCAAGGAACCTCAAGGATTGCTGACAGCCAGCACAGGAACATTAGTCTTTGGGGAGAGAGAAAACGTTGCCAGTATCTTGATTTGGACTTCTAGCCTCAAAACCACGAGCAAATATATTCCTGCTGTTACGCCAAAACTAGTTTGCGGTATTTTCAATAGCAGCTTTGACAAACAAAGAGCATAGCTATTAAAAGAGCTATTATAACTGAGATGGTTTTCCCCTCTTCTATAGTTTTCAACAGAGCAAAATATTTCTCCAGTAGTAGACTTTTAAACTAATTTCCTTCCTGCATTGTTTAAAAAACATTTGATATCTTAAAAATGTCTAGATATAACACTAATATTTCATGGTAGTCAGCAGTTTTCATACACATTTTAACACTGATATCTAAGGTAGTTTAATGAGTCTATTTATATACTTTAATTTAGAATTGAGATAAATATTATTTATAAAAGCTTTTAGAACAAGAATCTGTTAGAGATCTATTCTACTATAATATCATAATATAAAAATTTGAATGACATTTATTGGAATATCAGCTATAAAGCATACAAAAGTCAAACCAACACATCCACAAAAAATTAACTGTGGTTTTCCAACATTCAAGTGCCCTAAATCACACAAATTTGCAAGCTTTAAAAATGTCAGTTAGCAGAACAAGCCACCACATCATTTCTAGTCAATAATAATCCCACATATTCATCCAGTACTTCTAACAAACAAAATTGAAAATTAGCTCCCTTGTATTTTAATGTATCATAGCCCATTTTATTTCTTTCTCTCACTCTATCCCTTACCATCCCCCTTTCTCACTTCTATGTGCACACACACACACACACACACACACAGTGACGGTTTTGGAGAGGTTACCCCAAATAGATTAGTTGAAAAATAAGAATTGGTAAAACTGTCAGCTATAAAATAGAGTTTTTCAAAAATACTTACACTAACTTCAGAATTATACCAAAAATTCTTTTTAATAAATTAATAAATGAACATTTACAAAGCACCTACTGTGATAGGGTACTTTAACTGCCACATATATCACATCATTTTAGTTTCAACAAAAGGCCCATATGGTAAAAATTAGTTTATTCACTCTACAGAGGAGATTGGCTCAGAGAAGCTAATCCAATAAATACCTGCTGCCCATTAAACAGTTCAACTTTTGCAACATGTATGAATTGAGCTCTATGTACAGATCTTTAGGACTTAATAGATGAGCCTTTGTGATAAAACTGTCATTTACCTAGGATTAAGGACATGCAGTTAAATCTAAGTCTCCCTTCTTGTTGTCACTTTTCTGTATGATGCAAAAATGCCACCTATTATTTTCATAGTCACTTTTTAACAGAATGAATGCAAGGTCATCGTTTATTAAGTATAGGCTGTCTCTACTACTGACTTCTTCTGGATGAATTCACTGCCCTGTGAATGGGTTTGTATTTCTCTATCTAAATTCAATAGCATGTGTAGGCATACATATACACTTTGGGAAAACTGGAGAGAGAAAGGTGAGAATAAAGTATGTTTTAGATTAAAGTATTGAAATATTTCTAACAATAGCAATTGGAAGATGGTAACCTGGCACTCTTTTTTTGTTTAAATAACAAATCTTTAAACAAAACATAGCTTTCCAGTGTAACTCAAGCCTATTCTATCAAATGTAACTTGTATTCATTCATTAAAAAAATATTCATGAACTCCTTCATATTCGTGAACTGCAAGGTGCATTTCTGGATTCCAGTAATATAAAAGAAGAGGTAAGGTCCCTGTTCTCTATCATTTAGAGAAGGGAACCCAAAAAGAAGAGGCAAGCAAATTAATAATCAAGACAATCAGGGTAATAAGCACCTTGAGAACAATAAACAGGATATTTGATTGCAGCAGGAGCAGGAAACTGGAAGAATAGTGTTTATATTCAGAATGCTCAAGGAAGGTCTCTCTGAGAAGGAGCAATTCATCAGAAATGAGATTAAGAAAACTGAGCCAATCACCATTTGAAGATCCAGGGAAAGGGCATTCCTAGCATAGGGCTGAGTCCCCCAGGGTAATAAGCCTGGCTTGTTTGAGGAACAAAATGAAAGCCATGCGACTGGACATGGTGAGCCGAGGACAGAGTTGTATCAAGATGACCTTGTCAGTGGATGCCTTTTAAAAAGAATTAAGAATTAATGTCATCTCTTTCATAAGTTCCTATCTGGCAAGTGATGACTTTGAAACCAGACAGGATTAAGTTCAATTTTCAGCTAAATCATCCATTAACTGGTTGTGAAATTTAGATCAGATAGTGAAAGAAAAGCTTTCTTTTCCTATTTACTAAATAAAAGAATACTTTCACATATTTTTGGTTCTATGGACACATTCTGTCTGTTTGGGTTGAGGAAGGTCTGTTGAGCATACAGAAAGTTAAAAGTCTACTTATTCAGGATATACTCCTCATGATAAGCACACACAAATACCTACCCATGCATTCACATGTAAGTAGAAAGACAGCTCAGCATGGTGGATGGATGGATGAATGGGTGGACGGATGAAGGGAGGTAGGGATCAGTAGGCAGACCCTTTCCCTGGTACTAAAATAAATGAGAGCACACATAAAATAAATTAAGCAATGGCACTAAATAATCATTAATTTGGTAAAAATGTATGTTTACTGCAATACCCAGCACATGGAGGTGACTCAACAAACATTCATTACATTCCCTGATTTTTAAATATTAACTGGTTTAAATGCCCCTAAATTCTTGAGATTACTAGGTATCACATTTTTCCCCAAAAACAAATTAAAAATCTGTTCAACTACCCCTTGATAGATTGATAGGATTTCAGTAACAGTTTCTTGAACTATACCCCATATACCACCAACCTACCCTTCCCTTCACTGCTGTTGGATTTTCAGAAATATCGAGGGTCACACACAGTCCAAATATGAAAGTCCCTCTTGATTCTCTCTTGATTCCTAGTATGAATTGTACAGCTGCTATTTATTTCCATTTCTCCTAGACGCTACAAGGGAACTCCTGAATGCAAGTTCTCCACCTTCTTCCCCTGTTGCAAGCTTAATAAGCAGCAGTAGCCCTTGGACTCAGTTTCTCACATAAGAAAGCATGGTCCTGGAAGAAGTGAGTCCTGGTATATGACCCCATTTCCTCAGTGCTATGTAGGGCCCAGGCTTCCAGTCTTGGTGTCCAGTGCCTACAGGCATATATTGTCTTTCAAGGTCCCTCATGCCCCTGAGCCGCAGAAACCAATTGACTCAGGTATCTGACCTTTGTATAACTCATGCCCACTATCTCTCTTTTGAGTCCCAGGTAACTCAGTACAACTACTTGACTTTTTCACTGGAAGGAACACATGAGTTTATTATACACTCCGTCCTGGATAAAAAAGAAATTGTCTCTGATACAGTCTAGATCTTTGAAACTAAAAGGTCATTTTAT
>PVKH010023061.1:0-13944 GCA_004027955.1 Chaetophractus vellerosus
GGCGCGTCACTGCAAAGGGGGGAGACAAAGCAGACACAGAAGAATGCAAAAATGAACACAGCAAGAACAAGCAGGGCATGGGGGGGGATATGTAACAACAACAAAAAAAGATAAATCTATTTTTAAAAATGTGAGTCCCTTTTCCTGCTTTTCCTGTCCCTTTGGGGTTTGCCCCATGCCCCCTGACACACCTGGTCCCACACCGGGGTATGAGGAGCCCCTGGGTGCCTGACCCAGGGCCAGTGCGCCGCCTGAGGTGTGTGTGGGTGGGGGAGGGCCAGCTTGGTGGTGTAACCCCAGGTGGGTGCTGCCTGCTCAGGTGAGCATCTTGCCTGTAAAGGGAGCACAGTGTGTGTGGCAGCTGCCCCCAGGTGGCAAAGTGGGGCTCCTTATTCCCGACCAGGGGACTGAGAAGGCCTTGGCAGAGGAGAGCTCCAAGGTAGCTGTGACAGAGACCTGGTGAGCGAGGTCGGGGAGGCGGGCACCAGCTGGGGTGGCACAGGGACGGCCCTACCTGTGGCCATGAGATGTGACCAGCTCCTCTCCCAGGATAAGGGGCCATGGGCAAAGGCTGGGACACAGAAGAAGGAAGAGCCTGGGGTTGGCACTGTAGGCCTGTTTCACCCCCGGCCCTTCCCGCCCACCCCACACCTCAATTTCCCTGGACTGCTTAAAACAACAGAAATTTATTCTCTCACAGTTCTACCTAGAAACCCAAAATCAAGGTGTCGGCAGGGCCGCGCTCTGCTGAAGCCCGTAGGGGAGGTTCCGTCCTTGTCTCTTTCGGCTCCTGGAGGCTGCCGGCCGTCCTTGGTGTTTCTCGACTCACAGATGCGTCCCTAACCTCCGCCTCTGTCCCACGTGGCGCCTGCCCGTCTGAGTGTCCCTGTGCCCTCTCCTCTTAGGCACCAGTCAGGATAGACTAGGGCCCCCCAGCCCAGCTTGGCCTCATCTTAGCTAATTACATCTGCAAAGGTCACAAATAAGGGGTTAGGACATGAACACTTCTTCCTGAGGGACGTAATTCAACCCTCACCCCCACCTCTACCTGAGTGTGTGAGAATAACCACCCGCCCCTCCACCCAGGGGAGGCCGGCTGACGGGCCCTGGCTTTGCCCCAACCCTCGGTAATTTCCAGCAAATGCATTTCCCTGAGCAGGCTGTGGGTTTTCTTGATGGCCATTGCCCCGGTGGCAGGCTGGGTCAACGTGGCTTCCAGCCATTGACTCTGGGAGTTCCCCAGGACAATAAGAGCTGGGGCAGTCTGGCCAGAAGGGACCACCCTGCCTTTTTGTGGGCCCAGCTGTCCTTCTGCTTTTACTCAGGTCAGGGCAAATCTTCCCGTCATGCTTTGCCATCAAGTACCATCCTTGCTCCCGCTTGGTGCCACGGTGGCCGACACAATCAGCATCAGGATTCCTAAGTTCAAGTCCCAGGTCTACCACTTAGAAGCTGTGTGATCTGGGGGAAGTCACTTAACCTCTCTGGGCCTTGATAGCCCCTTTATAAAAGAAGGAGAATGATAATAATACCACCTACTTCATAGGATTGTTGTGAGGATTAAACACTTAATACTTAAATCACGAAGTCCTTGAAATAGTGCTGTGCAAACGTTAGCTATTATTATTATTACCAGTAGTCCTTTGGCCTCAGACAGTCAAAGGGCCTCCGCTGGCTCTGGGTTGGGGGCACTCTGACTGCCATGTGGGGACCCCAAAACCCTTCTCATTTCAGGGCTTTTACTACTCAGGAAAACTGAGGCAGAATCCCAGCAGGGGGAAGTTCCAACATTAGAGATGTTTTGTGGGACCTTATGACCACTATCCTGGCTGCTGAAGTTCCTAATGGAGCTTCCAGAAGCTTCTAGATAAGTGTTCAGGTCCCCCAGCGCTCTCCCTTCGAGAGCAGGGGCAAAGCTTCTGCTCCCTTGCCAGTCAGTGGGTCCAATAAGGGCAGTTTTTCCTCACAGCCTGATCTGGACTGAAGGATGGAGGCTGATCCTTTGCAATTAGCTCAGGGAAACTTCCGTGTCTCGGTAGTGGTGGTCACTCACCACGTTCCCTCCAGGGCGCCTGCCCAGTGCCCAGGAGGCAGGTGGCCACAGAATGGAGAATAAGACCCAGCGGGCCCGGGTCTGGTCACTGTCACAAGCCCAAGGTCTTGGCTGGGACCGAGGAGAGCGGGCTGGAGAGCCACCTCCGGCATTGACGATTGTTCAAGAGCCAGCAAATCTCAGGGATTGCATGGCCCACAGAGCGCTACAACCACGGGAAAAGGCTCATTGCTGGAAACCAGGAAACTAATATCCAGAGCAATAGACAGACCAGCGGGAAAAGCCATTGTGGCAGGGAGGAAGAGGTGGGGTTTCCTCTCCCTGCAGCCTGGAGCTGCACCTAGGACTCCTCAGGGAATGTTGACAAAGGAGAAAACTGCAGAGCCAGGCCATTCTGATGCTACTCACCCTGGCTCCTGCTGCATTTACAAGGATCTGTAAATGGTCCAGAACCCCCAGGGCCCTCTAAGCTCTGAGCAATGCATACCCTCCTTCCCACCACTTGGCTTTATTGGCTGAAAAGTAAGCACATTAAGCTCAAATATTGGCCCATTTCCCCCTGCACCTGCTGAGAAGTTGGGTTCTCAACAGCCAGGCAAGAAATAAAGTCAGACCCAGGCAGATGCACTCTCACTTTTGCCCCTACAGAAGTAAGCAGGTGGATTTGAAGGTCAAGTTCTAGGTTACTGTGGCAATGGCACAACCTATGAAGGGAGAGAGAAGGAGAACAAGTCACCCTCAACTCAGCCTAGAAAGTGAGGCCTCCTTATCCTCATTAAGCTTCTCCCTCCTCTACTCAAGAATTGTGAATGGCTCCCTATTGCCTGCAAAAGAAAGTTCAAACTTCTCTCTCTGGAAGGCAAGGCCTTCTCTGGTCCGGTGCCTGCCTGCCTGCCTGTCCTGAGTCAGACTTTGCCATTGCCCTCATATTCCCCACAATTACACTCATGGAAAGTCCTGCTGTTTTCCCAGAAGCCTCCAGGGCTTCCCACATCCAGGCCTGTCTCCTGCAGGTCTCCACTACCTGGAACACCCCTTCCTCCCTCTGAGAATCTGCATTCGATAAAGATCTCACACACACACCTTTGCTCTCAGAAGCCTGCCTCCCTCTGTCACCCATGGCCCGATACTGAATCCAGCCCACCTGACCTCTTAGGACGTCTGGAAGGCAAGGAGGGGTCCCTGACCAGCCTGCATTTCCGTCGCCCACCACAGACCCTGGCTGGCCCCAGAGCCGAGGGTCGACCTGGCCTGTGCTAGAGGCCCACCCCTGGGAAAGGCTGTGCCGTGAGCAAGGTCACCGGGCTGTTTGTTCTGCATTTCCGCCCCCTGGCACATCCCTAAAATTGATTGGGCAAATATTTAGTCCAGCTCCTCATTTCAAAATGCTCTTTGGGAGCATTAAAAAATAATAATAAAATTTAAAAACATGCAAGAGAACTTGTCTGCCGGGAGCGGTGACTGGGCCTCGATGTCTTTCCCTTTGCGAGTCCCCTAAGGGGTCTCTCCTTTGTGGGGTCCTTGCCAGGCCACGAGGGGGGCTGCCTTTCTCAGGACCAGCCACGCTCTTTAGCAGAGGGGCTGAGTGTGTTTGTGCTATCTGTGGCCATCGCCCAGCAGGGAAAACAAGCTTTTCTGTACTTTGCAACGGGAGGGCAGTGGGAGGCACTGTGAGTGACACGAGTGACAATGACGTAGCCTGGCACCTGCCCCCTGCGAGGCCCCAGATCCCAGCAGAGGGCAGCGAGTTTGCCCGGCCCTAGTAAGTCGGTGTGGGGAGAAATGCATGTGGCTTCCTCCAGTTATCCCCACATTCACGCCACAGCCAGCCACTAAGTGGGGATGGGGCTCCCTGGGAATCTAGAGGAATATTCCTGGTGCAGGGGAGAAGCCTGGGATTGGGGGTCAGACAACGAGGGCTGGAATCCCAGCTTCCCCACTAACTGTGTGGCAGGGGGCAATTAGCTTTCCCTCACTGGGTTCCATTTCCTCACCTGTAAGTGGTGGTGACTTCAGAAGCACAAGTCGCAGGCAGCAGTGGGAGCAGTGGAGATGAAATGGGCACGGGGCCCCTGAAGACATAGACCTGGGAACCCGGCTTCTGGCTGATCATAGTGGGTGAATGATGGGAGGGAGTCGGTTCTACCCCAACTGTGGGGAGAAGTAAGAGGGCCCCTCCTCGAGAGGGAGAACCCCAAGAAGGGACAGCTCTAAACTAAGAGTCCCCACTCTGAGTGCCTGCAACAAGCTGTCATGTCCTTGGCAGGTGCTGTCAAGAGGCTGCAGAGCATCCAAGTAGCGAACCTGGACTTCGGGGCCAGACCACCTGGTTTGTGTCTGGGCACCACCAATGACTAGGTGGGGGGCTTGGGTCACCTGGGTTCCCTCAGCTGTCAACTGGAGATATTAATACCTAACTCACAAGAGCATTTTGGGGGTTAAATGAGTTAATACATGTGTGGTTTAAAGCTGTATGTACTAGAAAAACATGTTCTTAAATCTAATCCATTCCTGTATATGTGAACCCATTATAAGTAGGACTTTTTTCCTTTTTTCTTTTAATTCTATTTTTTTTATTTTTAAAGAAGTTTTAGATTATGTAAATGTTACATAAAAAATATAGGGGATTCCCATATTCCCCACCTCCTCCCCTTCCCCACTTTCCCGCATCAACAGCATCCTTCATTATGCGGTACATTTGGTACAACTGACGAGCGCATGTGAAAGCACTGCCACTAACCGTGGACCGCAGTTTACATTAGGGTTTACGCTTTGCCCGCACAATTTTGTAGATTATGGCAAAATGTATTATGGCCCATATCCGTCATTGCAATACCTTTCCAGGCAGGCAAGCTGACTATGAGCACAAGGGTGTATCGTGCTGATAGCAGGACCCTAGCGGATATTTAGGCCGGATTGCCAGCCCCACAAAGAGGGAGGAGAGAACAAAGGAGAAATGGGGAGGTTATCAAGACCCAAGGTCTGCATCAGGAGACTGCCGACAAGTCTCCCGTCCTGAGAAGCCCCACGGTTCTAAGCAAACCGGACCGCCGTTCACCCCACTAGTACCCACCCCCATGTCCAGGTCCAGAGCAGGAGGAAAAGCCAGGCCCTGAAGTGGTATCCCCTGGGCTCCAGGACTGGTGTCTCCCATCTCCCTCCAAGGCCAGGATGAGCCTCAGACCCAGTGCAGGGGAGTCCACTGCTGGGCTAGCTGCTGAGGGCCAAGCAGAAAGTTCGTTCTAGCCAAAGCAAGACACCGAGGAGGCCATCGTTTGTTTTTCAGCCCATCTGCCAAAGACCATTTCCCCACTTTGAGTCCTCCTGTCCCCCTCCAGGCTCTAGGAGACCAAATCCCCATATTCTGACCACTGGCCAACCCTGTCCTCCCATCCTAGAGTAACTTCTCCAAACCTTCCCCTTAAAACTTACCCATCTCCAGTTATGGTTCTCCCAGAGCCCTTTCAGAGTGGCAATGGGAGGCCATGGGTTACCACAGACTTCCTCAAATTCCCAACATGCCCTTTAAAATGTAAAGTTGGGAAATAGTGCATGTGATGGCTCCTCTCTCTTGAACAGTCACAGAATAAACAAATGACACATGCAGGATTGGGAAGTCCCAAAGTAACTTGGTGAGTCCCATCTCTCCAAAAGCTATTTCATCTCAAACTGATTTGGGGGTGTGTATTTCCTCTTGCTGCTGTAACAAATCACACAAACTTAGTGGTTTAAAACAATGCAGTTATTCTCTTACAGTTCTGGAGGTGGGGTCTACTGATCTGATAGCAAGGTGTCAGCAGGACTATGTTCCTTCTGGAGGCTCTAGGGGAGAATTTGAGTCTGTGCACTCTCCAGTTTCTGGAGGCCACCTGCACTCCTTGGCTCATGGCCCCACATTATATCATCTTTTCTCTCGTGCTTCCATTGCTACATCACCTTCTTCCTCCTTCTTGTAAGGACTCTTTTGATTATACTTTGAACCCACCCAGGTAATCCAAGATAATTGTTACATCTCAAGATCCTTAGCTTAATCACACTTGTAAAGTCCCTTTTGTCATATAAGGTAATTCATAAGTTCCAGGGCTTAGGTAATGGACATCTTTGGTAAGTCATCATTCAACCTACCACAGTCTATCATCTGTTCTCCAAAGATTCACATTCATCCCACATGAAAAATACATTCATCCCACCCCAACATGCCCCAAAATTTCAACCACTAAAATGTCAACTCAAGCCCAAAACCTCATCTAAATATCACCAGCTAAAGAATCCCAAATGCCATCATCTAAATCAATTAAAGTATGGCTGAGTCTCAGTATGATCCATCTGGAGCAAAATTCCTCTCCATCTGTGGACCTGTGGAACTAGAAAACAAGTTATCTGCTCCCAAAATATAATGGTGTGACAGTCATAGAATAACCGTTATGGACATTCCCATACCAATAGGGAGAAAATGGATGGGAGAAGTGAGTCATCGGTCTCAAGCACCTTCAAAATCCAACTGAGCAAACTCCATTGGGATTCAAGACCTGAGTATAATGCTCAGTCTTCTTGGCTGGTGGCTCTGGCCTCGAACTATCCTTTCATGGAGGGCAGCATGTGTTTGCAGCTAAATAATTTTATCCACCTACTTCCTGCCTGTAGAATTTGGGGAGTTCAAGAGCTTAGTTTCCTATTGTGCTCTCTTTCTCTGTTCCTTTCAGTTCAAGCTGGCAGTGTTTATTCTTTTATAACATTCTCAAAAACCTTGTGGGTCTCTCATGCATATCATAGAGATCGACATCATTAGACAAGGTGATCCTCCACAGATCTGTCCTGGGTAATCCCACCTCTATTTTGGGCTTCTATTGAGATATCTGAGAGATGCCTAATCACAAAGCCCCCTGCTGGGACTGCATTCTCTGACTTTGTATCATTCTTCATAGGCACTAGCAAAAGGTTGTCCATCCACACATTTGGCTTTCTCTGCAGAGCATGCATTCCTGACAGTTACTGTACAAATTTTAGCTTCTTTCGTATTCTGGATTGGCTGATAATTTCCCAAGTCAGCCAGTCCTGATTCCTTTATGCTTAAGAGTTCTTACTTTAATTTGTCTCCTTTCTCTCATATTTTACAGAAGCAGCAAGAAGAAACCAGGCTACAAATCTCCTCAGCAAATATCCAAGTTCCTCCCTTAAAGGCTCTCCTTTCCACGTAACTATAAAACACAATTCAGCTAAGCTTTCTGCCACTATATAAGGGGATCCTCTTCCTCCAGTCTCTACAACATATTCTGTATTTCCTTCTGAGCCCACAACATCAATCCTTTAATGTTCATTTTCCTATAATAACCTATAATGACAATTTTGGTATTCTTCTAAGCTTATATAGGTTTTCTCTACCATGATCCTCACTGCCTTCTTATCCCTAAATAGCAATGTCTTTAACATATTCCTACCAACAGTATGTTAATGATGATTTAGCTGTCCTCTAAGATGACATAGGTATTTTTCTTTCTTGCTCCTCACTTCCATCTGAGTCCCACAGGCAGAATTGATAACATCCATATTTCTACTCTATCATGCTCCTCAAAATTACTCAAGCCTCTAAAGGTGTTTTTTATAGCAACAGCTGACTTCTGGCGTCAAATTTGTATTTGTTTCCTATCGCTGCTGCTTAAATGACCACAAATTTAGTGGCTTAAAATAACACAAATTTATTTTCCTATAACTCTGGGAGGAACATTAATTTAATCGCATCTGTAAAGTCTCTTTTGCACTATAAGGTGACATTCACAGATTCTGGACACTGGGAAGTGGATATCTTTGTGCGACCATTACTCACCCTACCACAGGTGTGTAACACCAATTTCCACCCTATAGAACCTTGTGATGGTTAAGTCCGTGTGTCAGCTTGGCTCGGTTATGGTCTAGTCGTCTGCTCAAGCAGCAGTGACCTGATTGTTACTGGGATAACATTTTATGGATTTAAATCATCAGTCAGTTCAGTGCACCTATGGCTCATTACTCACACAATCAACAAAGGAGATTGCCTGCGGTAATGGGAGAAGCTTCACCCAACTAGCTGAAGCCTTAGAGGGAGAACCGATGATTTCAGTAGTTAGGAGGAAGAATTTCTGTCTCTACTTCAGCCAGCCAGCTTCTCCTGGGGAATTTTTCAAAATTTTCGTTGCAGTTTCCAGCTTGCTGCCTGTCCTACGGAATTTGGACTTGCCAATCCCAACAGTCACTTGAGCCAATTCCTATAATAAATTTTATAATACTTATGTATAAATATATATAATATATATGTGTGTGTGGCCTGTCAGTTCCGTTTCCTGGAGAACTCATACAAACATCGATTAGGAATCTCTAATTAACAAGATAAAGGATTCTTGCTCATGTTACATGATGTAATGGAAAATGGAAAATCCTGGCATCGGGTACCCAGCCTTCCCTCATTCGCTCTGCCCCTTACTAGCTGTGTGGCTTTGGGGGTGATAATAGTACCCACCTCCCCGTGCATTGCGAGGACACCAAGCACAAAATAAGCACCCAGCATCCAGGAGCGACCGTGTCTGTCTCTAAACTGAAGACGAAGTCAGTGCCTCCCTGCACCACTGTGAGAACTGTGAGACCGGAGGGTCTCAACAGCTATGATTCTCATCATTCCTGGAAGAATCCAGGCCCCGAAGTTACGTAGAAGAGAAGGGAGATGTCTCAGAGGCTGAGGAAGGACCCGCTTTGCTGAGCATCGAGGTCGCCTCCTCTGGGTAATTCCTGGCCCCCTCTTCCGCTCGGCCACCCTCGCGTGCCAGTGGCACCCACACAGGCTTCCTGGGTCGTGGCCCCAGACAATGTACAGGGGTGTTGGGAAGGCCCAGACCTGGGGCCTCTGGAAATAGAAGAAGGGTTTGTCCCAGCATTTTGGAAACATTCCTGGAAGTATGAGACCAAGTTAGGGATCCTCAGTTTCAAGGTGGAAAAGGATGGTCCAGCCCACCCCAAAGAAATCCCAGATGCAGCCCTTTCCTAAGCAAAGAGCACTGGCCCAGCCAGCAACCTGGGCACTAACCCTCACTCTGTCCACACTCGATATATGACTTTCAAAAGCCCCTTGTCTTTCTGAGCCTCAATTTTATTGGTTGTGGGATGAATAAGGGGAACGATGCAATGATCCCTTCAAACCAGCCGTTCTGAGGCTCTCTTAATCCCTTTAATTTCTACCAGAATCTGACTGTTGGGGTCCACGAATCCAGTACACAAGAAACCTGGGGCGAGCTTGGGCTCAGGTCCCGCCCTGCTACACTGGTTCTACAGCAAACCAGCTTCAGAGAACAAAAGACCGGAGCCTGGTGAAAGTGAGAGTTTGCCAGATAATGTCCCTTTCCCTGTCTCTGGAATGCCAGCAGCTGGTCGCCTCACTAGCCTTGCCTCCCTGGAAGGCCTCCACCATCGCAGGCAAACGGCCAGTGTGGGCATTGCAGGGCTGTGTGCCCCGGCCGGGGGCGGGGGGGGGCCTGCTTCCTTCTAGGCTGGAAGCCTGCAAGGGCAGGCCAGGGCGGGGCCAGGGGAGGGGTGGAGCTGCGAGCTCTAGTCCAGCCAGCCCTCTGCCCTTGACTGAGCCTGACGGGGACCGCTGCCTCCATTGCCTGCTGCGCTGGGCCACGGGACACCGTAAGTGCAGACGCTTGAAGGAAGGGTAAGGAGAGGACTCTGGAATTATGGGGTTTGGAGGAGTCCGAGGCTGATGGGAGGCCGGAGCCAGAAATGCCCTCTGCCGTGCTGGGAAGCCAGCCCAGGCTTCTGAGGCAGCAGAGGAGTGTCCCCGCTAGCTGTGTGACCTTAGGCACCATTCTAAATCTGGGTGAGCCTCAGTTTTCCCATCAGGGAGATGGAAGGAATTATTCCCGCTACATGGTATGACACGAGGATGAAATAAGGCAGTGGTTCTCACCTGGAGCGCCGTTACACCCAGGCACGTGCGGCATGTCTGGAGACATTTGGTTGTCACAGCTGTGGGGGTGGGGAGGTTGCCGCTGGCGTCGTCGTGGGTAGGGGTGTGGGATCTTAGTGGGTAAGGTTTGGGATCTTAGCAGGTAGGGGTTTGGCATGCTGCTTAACATCCTACAGTGCACAGGGCAGCGCCCACCACCAAGAATTCTCTGGCTCAAAATGTCCATGTTACTGAGGTTGACACCTTACGCTAAGGTGGTGGAGACAAATGCGTGGCACCTTGGAGGTGATAATGGTAGCCTGCACTGGTTTCTGGGCCTGGGGTCTTAGACCCTTAGAAATCGGGAGGAAATGTGAAACATAGTCTGCTTTCCTGATATAAGGCTCCCCACTCTGTCCTAGGGGCTGCCCCTCAGGTGCTCATGGTCTCAGGAAGTTGTTAGGAAGTTTGTTAGGTAAATGAAGCGAAGAAAGAAATCAGTGGAGTCTTCATTTTTTCCCCTTAGACTAGAGTCTTTGGTAAACAATGAAACAATTAAAGGTGACATCCTCCCTCCCTCCTCCCACCACCAAGCCAACATCCTAGTCCACAGGTCAGGAATCCAGAGCTGCAGGGAGGGAGGGACTCAAGGTCACCTGGCCAGTTAAGTTAACCCCTGGGCGGAGAGCTGCTCTGGGTGCCCTGCTGGGCTCTGCTTCCACCTGTGGTGCCTGGCAAGAGGTCTCATACCCACCCATGAGTTACAGAGGTGGAGGCAGGGGTTCTTTCATTCACTCACCTGTTCATTAATTCATTCATTCCACAAAGGGGTTTGGAGTACCGTCCTGATGACTGGGAAGGCTCATGGCTGAGAGCAGCATAGATGGGGTCCTCCCTGCTCTGAGCACATAGTCTAGCCAGGGAAGGGGCCAGATCAAAAGCAGTTGAGCAGTGCACATGTAATTGTCCAGTTCAAATTGATGGAGCTATGGGAGAAAAAGTGAAGGGACCAGGATAGAGAATGACAGCAGAGGGAGAGGGGGGCAAACTAGTTTCAATAGGGCATCATGAAGAAGTGGCATTTAAGCAGACACCTGTAGCCTCCATGGTGAATCTGGCCACAGGAAGAGGTTTTCTGTAGAGAGAATAGGATGTGCAAAGGCCCAGGGGCAGGATAGAGTTTGTACCTCAGGGAGTGAACAAGGGAAAGCAGATGGATGTGAGGCTGGCAAGAGCCAGGTTCAAGCAGGTCACAGAGGGTCTTGTGGATTTTAGCACAAGTCACAGCTACTTTTACCCCAAAGCCTTTGGGCAGCAAAGGTGTTTTTGAAGACAGAAATGGACAAGCTTTGTTGATGAACTGGAAATGGAGGAGGGAAGTAAGAAAGCTTCCCAAGGTCACTTCTTCCACATGGCTCTGCTGCCAGATCTTGAGAACCCAGTAGATGGTGAAATTTCGTCTTTCCCTCTCTGCCTGGGCTGCAAGACCTACACCCCTTATTATAATTGGCAGATATTGGGCAGGCCCTCCTCAGCCACACACCAACCACAGCTGAGTCCAAGTGGCCTGAATGGGACTTTGCTGCCAACCCTTTAGAATAAAAGCCAGCAGATTTGAGGCCATGGATAGTGGGGGCATCAGTGGGAGGATTTGCCCCCACCTCCCCCCATCACCTGTTTTGCTCGGGTCTCCTCTCTTCCCGCTGACACACTAACTTCAGGGGCCTAGGAGTGGGTAGCCAGGCCAGAGGCTCTGCTGGGACCCTGTGGGGGCTGGGCTCCTGGGTCCTGGGCTCCCAAGGCCTGGGGCAGACCCACCCCTGGCTCACAGTTGGCACAAGAGTGTGGATTTCTGATAAAGCTCTGTCGAAGCTGCATCTTTCCAGCAGAGGCCCTGGAGTGTGTCTGCTCAAAGCATAGGCTGAAACTAGGAAATTGCCAGGGGCACCCTGGGGCCTCTGCTCCCTAGCTGAGCAAACTCTCTGAGCCTCTGTCTCCTCTTCTGTACCATTGGAGGTGAGTTCATGCAGGTGGTCAGCTCTGAGAGGCCTGGGGAATGCACCCCGGGAACTGGTGGGGAGGCAGAACCCCAAAAGGGGCAGCATGCGGGTTTCCATCCTGATTCCATCACGCGGTGGCGGGATATGCATTTCCACCCCACTGATCCTGCTTAGTCTTCTGTGAAATGGGGTTAGTACGGTCTCCTTTGGGTGATGACTAAATGTGGTAGTATTTAGAGTCTCTAGTAGGTCTTCATTAAATAATAGCTTTAATGAAAGCTAGAGAGAGGGGGTCCAGGTATGGCAAGGTTTCTGGGGCCCCAACATGCAGCCCAGGGGAACCTGAGGGCTCCTGGGACCCTTTTCCAGGGGACCGGCTCTCACGGGAGGCACAGTAGCCTCTGGGAGCAGCAGGCCTCGCCTGTCCAATCTCTGTGTTCATGGCTGGTAGGACCCATGCTGACAATGAAGTTGGGGACAGAGACAGGAAGGGCTTTGTCCAAGGCCACCAGGCCAGCTGCAAGGATGGGAGAATGGGAGGACGGAAGGACGGAAGGACAGGAGGCCAGAGCAGCTCCCACCCCCCAGCCCAGAACCTGCCCAGTGTGTGCAGTTATCCTTCATTCCTTTTAGGGGATTGTCAGCTCAGTGTTAATCTGCAGATGGCCCCTCACCTCATTAAATGGGTGTTCAATTGAGCTGAATTGTTTCTTTAGAAGCATCCTGATAAACGCTTTGCCGGAAGGACAATACTGTGCCATAAAATTGTCTAGTTTAGAGGACTCTGAGATAAACCACCCCGTGTGCCCTCTAAAGAACTCTAGAAGGCAACTCTCACCATGGGAACTGAAAGGGAGTGTGAGGACGGAAGCCCAGACTGTGCTTCTTAATTATCTCCCGATTAGGGCACTCGTGGTGGCTGCCGAGGCCTGACACAGAAATGAGGACCTTGGCCGTCAGCAGCCAAATGGTGCAGGGGTTAAGAGGCACAGGGGAGAGAAGTGGTCCTGAGGCCAGGCTTTGCCTCTCCTAGCAGGGGCTGGTTTGCGCATCTGTAGAATGGAGCTGGTACCGGGCGCGCCCTCAGGGTGGAGTGAAGGTTAGAGGAGGTGGCCTGTGCCAAAGCTGTCCCAGCCTGACAGCAGGGCCCCCACGGCCACGCTGGCAGCTGCGGCTGCTGTGCTGGGGTCTGTGTACAGGGAGGTCCTGGAGGGAGAACATTCTAAAAGCCTCCTTCTCGGGGTGGCCCGATAACTTCACTCTGACGGAGGCACAGCAGCTGGGTCTGCCTGACCACCGAGCCTGGGCCTGCCCCGCCCCCATTTCTCCCCGCAGGCCACTCAGCTGCAGTTTCCAGGGCGGCTCTGCACCCTTTGGAGTTGGGTTTGGTGCGCACCCTGCTGCAGGCTGGCCCTGCTTGCCCTGGGGCTGGGGACCTGGTGACTCGCAGGGAGCGCGGGTGGAAAGCAATTCACGGTACAGCTATGCAGATGGAGGCCTGGGGGACGTGGGGGTTTCGGCCAAGGTCGCATGGCAGTTGATTGTGGGACCCAAAACTGTGCAAATGCAGAAGGAGGAGGGTATTGCCATGGAGACAGCAAAGTAGTCACTGCTCTGCCGACAGGCTGGGACCCTCCTCCTGGGACCCTCGCCATGGTGGAGGTGGCCACCATCTCTGTTCCCAGCAGGAGATCTCTCCAGCTCTAGTGGTTCCCTCCTCCAGGGAAAGTTCTAGCACCAGCCCCTCTTGGCATTAAGTCCTCACACAGGACGGGCTTGTAGGATCCATTCTGGGGAGAGGCTAAGTGTGAAACCAGGGGGCAGGCCAGCAGGCTGGAAACTCAGGCAGGCATCGTTGCTGCCATCTGGAGGCAGAATTTCTCCTTCTCTGGGAAACCTCAGGTTTTGCTCTTTAGGCCTCCAACTGCTGGGTAAGGCCCAGCCACACCGTGGGGAGTGGGCTCCTTTACTTAAAA
>PVKH010023062.1:0-13930 GCA_004027955.1 Chaetophractus vellerosus
CTCCAATTTAGTATATCTTAGATAATCTCCTAGAATCGTAAATGACTTTTTCTTTGGAAAAACAGACTGGTTCACCCTCCTTATTTGACTTTATTTATATAGGTAGCTTCTGAGAATCACCACAGTAGCCAGTTCCCAAAACAGTCCCCTTGAATAATCCATAAGATCACCTTTATTGCACTGTAGTCCAAATTTGAATTGTGCAGGGATTTTTTTTCATAGCAGTTCATAAATATTCTATTTCCTTTTTAGCTAGACTTGTCACTAACCAAGCTCTTACCATCACCATTTGAGAGGTGACTATCAAGACTTAATTCTGCTTCTCCCTACTCAAAATACGTATACAAAAACAAAGACTCATATGCATTAAGGGCAGCTATAAATCTTTCTCCTGCAATGGTGATTCTGCTGTCTTCAAGTCTCTGTGGTAAGCACCCTGCTAACTGTACTACAAGATGACTGTAGCCTGCAGGTAAAAGGTCATTACAGATTAAATGAAGCATGTTAAAATCGGGTCATCCTGAAGGAGGGTGGGCCCTTAATCCAATATAACTGGAACCCTCTTAAGAAGGGGAGAGGAGACACACAGAGAGAGAAGGCGTGGTGAAGGAAGTAGAGATTGACTTACGCCACAAGTGAAGGAATGCGAAGGGTTGCTGGCCACTGCCAGAACCCAGGAGAGAGGCATGGAACAAATCCTTCCCTCAGACTTAAGAGGGAACATGGTGTTTCTCACACTTTGATTTTGGACTTCCTACCTCCATAACTGTGAGACAATAAATTTCTCTTGTTTTAAGCTAACCAGTTTATGGTAATTTGGTATGGCAATCCCAGGAAACTAGGATGACTCCCAATCTTCTTTTACAATATCCACCTTTGTTTTTAGTAGTCTGAACTTCCTAAATAAGGGAAAGGGCTAAATATCACTGAGCTCTAGTATATCTGAGATCATTTATTCATTCAGCATGTAAGCCACAGCAAAGTTGAAGGGCTGTCATGCAGAAACAGGTATAGATGTAACAAGACAAAGTAAGGAAAGAGGTTCAAAGAGATTAATTTTGACTCAACATAAATGTTTTTCTTCCTGTGTGGACTTACATGGATGTGAGACACGTAGGATGAAGAGAATTGTGCTGCTAGCAGAAGGAAACCCTGTGCTGAAAATGAGGGGAATTCTGGGTGCCACAATCAGCTACATGCACCTACCCCAGATGAATAGGCTTGGCCAGGAAGACACTTGTCCAATGGTGTAGTCAGAACAGGCTTGATGAAAGCAAGAGGTGATACCAGTGGGCCTCATTCAGTTGTTGGGAAAGAGCCTTGACAAGGGGGAACTAGGGTGTGATGTGCAGTGAGGTTTGAGGACTTGAGAACATTATTCTAGCCACAATAGAACCTTAACCAGTGTCTGGAGAGCTACCCCACTCTCAGGAGAAGGGACTGCCTAGAAATGGGCATAGTAGGAGCCTCTTCCTAACAGTGTTCTGGTAGCTTCCTAGTTTTAGAAAGAAACTGGGATTCTGGGTAGTATATTCTTTCAGACTATCAAGAAAGAAGAAAGAAGGGGGGAAGCAGAAGCTGGCCTTACACACGATTCTCCTGTTGAACATAAACAATTTCACAAAACTCCAACATCGGACAAGGTTACTCTAAACCGTGATAAAGTGTGACAAAATAAGGTCACTTCATAACTTTGTCCAAGCAAAGACGATGGCCAAAATGAGTAGCTGCTACTTCTTTACCAATTACAGCTTTACCCTTACTTCAGTCTGCCCTCTTTATAAGATTTACTGAGATAACCAGTTATAGAATTGACTCCTCCACTTCTGACAGCAACCAATCTAGAATGAATACCCAGTTCCTTAGACTCTACCCCAAATCATGCAACCAAAGCCCAAACCCTATAACAGTTCTAACAACCTCTTCCCATGGTTCCCTATGATGTGTGTTCTCCCTCACTGCCACAAGTAATAAACCCAACTTGTTCATCTACAATATGTTTCTGACCATCTTCAGCCAGTTGGCATTTACATTATGAAGTTGGAATCAAGCTCAGTCCTAAGGAATGGGAAAACATTTGTAGGATGAACACTCATTAACTGTAACAAGTTAGGAGCTATATATGCAGTCAAGGCTTGCCTGGGGCCCTAGATCCAGGAACTAGATCTCGTCACCACTAAATTCCAAACCATACCAGAAAGCAGAAGTGATGTCACAATTCTGACTGTATGTGGGATTTGGGGGATAAATGGATTATGCTTGAGCCTGCAGTACTGAGTTAAGGAGAACAGAAGCAAAGAGGGAAGGAGCAGCAATTAATGAACTGAGCTCTTTTTATAATATATTAAAAGCTCTGAAATGTTGTAGACCATGATTTTTATGATTAGAATTGTCAAATCTATCAATCTCCCAGAAACACATCAAAGAGAACCAAATATTAACACAGTATAATAATTACTACAATTACTATAACTAGGAAAACCTTAAGAAAGTCTAGCTATGAGACCATTTATACCATATTCCTTTTATTCAGCTGATGACTAGTCACAGACAAACACATATTGTTATCTATATATCTTTATTTCATTCTATTTTCAAGCCTTTTATACTTATTCCCAAGGCCATATGTTCTAACTTGTTCTATTTCTTCCTTAAAGCAATTGTTTTCAAATTTGCCTGCACATTAAAATCCCCTGGAGAGCTGTAAAAATATCTCAGTGTCCAGGCCATATGCCAGGCCAATTACCTCAGGATCTCTGGAGTAACACCTAGGCAGCGGTTTTGTTTTGTTCTGTTTTGTTTTCCTAAAGCATCCCAGGTTACTCCAATGTACAGCCAATACTGAGACCCACTGGCATAGTTTCTTCCTTGGCTTTGATAACTGGCAAGTCTCCTTCCAAAGAGCAGGCTACACTTATCAGCTATGTTCCTCTAGTACTGGTACAATCGTTCTCAACCCTGCTTGCAGATCACACCTGGGGGGGTTATAATTTGAGAGGTCTAAGATGGGCTCAGTGACCTGTATTGATTCTAAAGAGTAATGGTAGTTGAGAACTACTGCTCTTCCACCCAGTACCCCTGGTAATATTCAAAATAGGTAAGAACAGCTTGGCACCAACTAATCAGAATGGGTGATGGCAGTGTTAATAGAGGGAGTGGGGTGTCTGAGACTCCCAACTCTTCCAGATGTCAAATCTTAATTGCTGGACCAAGTAAGGCACAAAGAATCTTAAAGCAGGGGTCTGGGAAGCCCGGGCAGAGAAGGGTCTTTTGGAGAACCTAGGACAGTGACTACCAACCAGTAAAGGAGCATTTTAGTCTTTTAACGTCTGGTACAGGCTTACCTGCAAGGTCCAGCTGAATATCAGCCCAGGACAAGCATACTGCTAGGGTAGCACTTATCAGTCTTACATTGAAACCTTGTGTTTGCATATTTGCTATTTGAGGACACATATGTACTCAGCAAATGCAGAAAGAAGGCAGGCAGGAAGGGAGGGGAGAAGGGAGGAAAAGAGGAGGGAAGGAAATTCGCCTCATGTAGAGAGCCCTTTTATTCTTTCTCACAATCTACCAAAATATTTTCTCTTTTAGACAATAGTTGCCATCTAAGTGTCTTTATAATTGTAAAGACTGTGAAGAGTTTCATATTTGCATATTTCATCATTGAGTACCTACCAGTTGTTTAGCAAGGTGTTATAAGGAATAATAGAAAGTATAAGAAAGATTTCTTATTCCTAGGTGCCTCCAGATTGGATCCTGGTGCCATTTTATCTCATTATATTCAAAGGCTTTACAGATTCAGCACCCAGCAAATGGGCGCAACTGCAAAGTCGGCGCCTCAGGCCCATGGCTGGCTAGGGTAGAAGGACATTTGGGGACAAAAAGACTTTTCTTTTACCCTCTTCCTTATAAATGACTTCTTATGCATGTGGCAGATGGAATTTCCTGTTTGATAGCAAGCTGTGTGTTACTCGATGAATAATACTGTACAAGACTCCTCTTGGCCCTATTATTTAAAATTGCTGTGGAAGCAGAGGTCAAAACATTCAACTGTCCTAACTCCAGTATGTCACTGGGCCACATTAGTTTTCATGTTTTCCTCTCAAACCACAAACCTCTAGTCAGTAATAAAACAGAAAGGAGAACTGCCTTTTTTCCCATAGACTGAAGCCCATAGTCTTAAAGTGGTTTATTGATTCCAAACATGTCCTAATATAAAAGAATCTAGAAAAATAGATTTTCTTCATATTTTTTAATTTATGGTTTCTATATTTGATTTGGTTCATGTATTTTATATTTCCACAGTGATTCAATATGATACATGCATTTCAATCAGTCCTGAGAATTTAATAATGACAAATAATGACTAATATCCACTCAACTGTGTTCTCATGGACATGCAGAGTGAGAAAGAATGTCCTCCTTCGCTAAGATCCTAACTTTAAGGAATAACTTCCTGGTTTTTCTCCAAATGGTGTTTCCATAGATGGAAAGAATATCTTGGGTTTTGATACAAGGCACCATCTGCACCTTGCAACTTTAGCTCCAATCTGGCTATGGGTTTTTCCCTCTCTTGATTTTAGAGTGTTTCTTTGTTACAGTGGAATTAATAATGTTTGCAAGTAGTTAATATTTAATACTGATTCTTCAAGAAGATAAATACTGGCCTAGCCTATCAGTGACCAAAATAAATTATTCAGTTTTCCAATGAACAGGAAAAGCCCTTTTCATGTTGGTATCAAGAAACAGATTGAACAAGTATAATTTAATCATGCCTCCACAGGGTATTATAGTACACACCTCTTATCACTCAGGGACTTAATTTGATGGTTGGCATTCTTTATGATAAATGTCTGCATAATATTGGGATTTTACTCCATTTATTTGAATACTCAAAGAAAGGTTAACATTCTATTATGGTAAATCTTTAGAAAATAAGTTGTGAATTTAAATTATTTTAATGTATTCTATCTTTGCCATCTCTCTGCATTTAATTTTTATGAACACCTGTTTCTATAGGAGATGGCTGGATGAATTTGCAGCTGAAATACCTCATAAGCAAGAAATTATGATGGAAACTGTTATAAAATTATAAAAGTTTGAATGAAAGGCCCATCTAGCACCAACGTAGGTGAAGTTAAGAAGTACTAACTCACAAAAGGAAGGCTGACACCATGCAGAAGGAGAAAAGCAATTTAAGTCCACAGGATGGCAATAAACTCAGCATTAGCCACAGCTAGCCCCACTGTTGATGTGGGTCTGAGGGTTGTCTACAATGCTAGCTGTCAACAAGTCATATAAAGGCATTATCAAGGGGATTTTCAGTTAAAGGCAAGGCACAGCAGACCAAGAGCAAATACCCAAAAACCTGGGGCACGGATTAGATAGAGTTAGCAATTGCAGGCTCCCTGGCCCACCAACTGAGAGTTAGCACTGCAGTCCACATTCTACTACAACCCCAGTTGGGTCACACAGAAAAGCAGTTACTAATGGGGTTGCAATGAGATACTCTTGTCCAACACACTGAGTTCCATTTACCTCTGGGCACTGGAACATCAGGAATGGAAGCCTGAAGAATATTTCCAGGCACCTTGGCTATTGATTGAGAGGGCAGCCAAAAGGCATGTATGGGAAATAAAAAGTTAGAAAGGGGAATCGAAAGAATGGTAATAATAATTCAAGGTCTCAGAACATATTGATTTTTGTGTACAATTGAGCATTTTTGTACTCCATCAAATCCAATTTTCAAATATAAATTAGTTGTGACCAATAGCTCTGTGCTTCCAATAAAATTACACCAGGCTCAAAATAAATCAAACTTAAGGAGACAAATGTTTTAATTAGAACAATTGAATGATAAAACCAAATACAATGCCATTGCAGCCTGCTGCTCTCCAATGCATTAACTTCATTACTTTAGTTGTTGAACAAACATTTATTGAGCACATACCATGTGTGAGGCACTGTTCAGGCAGCAGTGGACAAGACATGTGAGGTATGGGAGCCATAGAACATTAGCAAGGAAAATACAAAAGAATCTCAGAAAATGATTGTCACAGGAAGGTAATAATGAACGTTTGTGTGATAAAGATTGACTGTGGAGGGGAGGTGGGGGACTTTTTTACAGAGTGGTCAGAAAAGTCCTTTCTGAGAATTGGTAGTAGACTTGAATGGCGGAAAGGGGCTAGCAGGAACAGAGTTCCAAGCAGAGAACCAAGGCTGGCTCTACTGCTTTGGTTTCAAACATGTCTAGGCATGTTTGGTGAATCAGTCTTCAGATCCAATAAAGGAGAAAGGAGGTAATTACTTAGAGAAATCTACAGATGCATTGAGGAGGACCATACAGTGTCTGTTATGGGTCTGGAGGCAACATCTGAGACAAATGAAAAGAGATGCTACAGGTTAAAGACAGAGGAAGATGTTTGTATTAGTCAACCAAAGGGGTCCTGATACAAAATACCAGAAATCTGTTGGCTTTTATAAAGGGTATTTATTTGAGGTAGAAGCTTACAGTTACCAGGCCATAAAGCATAAGTTGCTTCACGCACCAAAGTCTGTTGCCACGGGTTGGAGCAAGATGGCTGCAGACGTTCAGCCTTCCTCTTCCTCTTAAGGCTCCAAGGTCCCAACTTCTTCCAATATCAGCTGTAGGCTGGGATATGTCTCGTCTCTCTCCCAGGGTTCAATTCCTTCCAGGCTCAGCTGCTCTGTTCTCTCCCGTGTGTTACTTCCTGGGCTCTAGCTCAAAACTCCAGCATCAAAACTCCAACGTCCCTTCTCTGCAGTGCAATTTCTCTGTGAGTCCCCGCCCACCAATGTCCTATGACGTGACCCAATCAAAGTCCTAGTCATTATTTAATCAACTAAAAGTGAAACTTCTGAATCCAATATAATCTAATATTCCCAGAGGAAAAGACCAGTTCACAAACATAATTCAATATCTATTTTTGGAACTCATAAACAATATCAAACAGCTCCAGTGTTGTTTTCACAAAGGAACAAGGGTCAAAGGGACAGTAACTGTGCTATTCCACAGTTAAGGATGGGAATGCCCCCATTCTTTTGGGGAGCCCAGTGCAATTCATGGTCAATGCAGACAAAAGGGAATACAGCACCATCTTCACCCCCTGAGGGCTGCAGAAAGACAGAGATATCAGTATATTCACAGAGGACAGGACAGTTGAGATGGCAGGAAGTGCAACTCTCAAGGGATCCTGAGAGGAGCAAGACCTCCCCCTGCCTCCAAATGAGCTAGAATGGAAGAATATAAGAGAACTGGTCAAACACATATGAGACAGTTCAACTCCTAGAAGCACTGCAGGCTATAGGAGAAACAAGCATAGGTTAATGAAGTGTGAGGTGTGCTACCATATCCCCAGCCACAAAATCCCTAGAACTTCACCCTCTTCTCAGAAGTGTCCCTTTACCTTTTGGGCCTCTGAGGATACTTTGCCCTGTTGCCCTCCCTAATGGTGACTATTATGTTTCCTACAGCCTTGATAACAAGGTCTGGAGAGAAGGTAGTTGTCCTTTTTGCTCTTTGTTGCCCATTTCAGACATTTTTCCCTCCCTTTTCCCTAAGTCCCCTCCCCTGCTTCAAAGCTCATACCATCAGATACCTACCCTTCCTTGTTGCTATTGTCTCTTTGAAGATTTTAGTTTCTAGTTTAGTCCTGTCCCTCTGTCCTACACAACCTCTGCCATAATCTTTGATTCTACCAATGCCTTGAACTCCCAATTTCTTGTTCTTCACTCTGGCCCAGTCACTCTCTTGCATGGTCATATCCTAGATCAAAACCCCCCAACTAGTGTCCATGAAGTACCGAGTTCCTCAGCCTTCACAGAGGCTGAGCAAGATGGGAGCATCTTGAGACCCCGGCAAATCACTCCTGGCCTCGGGCAGTCTCCTGAGATTGCAGTACAGGTGGACCACAAACTATTATCATCTTCTGTGTGAGCCACAACAGAAACAATGTGTGTTAGTCAGGGTTCTCTCGGGAAACAGAATCAACAGGAGATATCTGTCAATAATATAAGATTTTATAAGAGTCTCTCACGTGACTGTGGGGATGCACAAGTCCAGGTTCCGCAGGCAGACTGCAAGCCAGGGGCTCCAATGAAAGACCAATGAAGGGTCCTTGATGAGTTTCTGGGAGAAGTTGGCTGTCAAACGACAAGCTGGGAAATTCTCTCTGAATGTTGAAATCAGTTCCGTTTTATGGCAGTCAACTGATTGGATAAAAGCGTCATCCATTCCTGATTGATGCAGATGTAATCAACCATCCATGCAGTAAACTCCCTGGTGATCGAAGTCCATAAATGCTCTTGTATTACAGTTAGCCCAGTGCTTGCTGGACCTAATACCTGGACACAATTACCTGGCCGAGTTGACATATTAGCCTAACCATCACACAATGCTAGACACCACTGGCCCAGATCCCATCCTTACCAATAACAGCACTCCCTCCTCACCCCCACTTCAAACAATGGCTTATTCCAGTCACCATCTCCCCCTTTCCAGCTCCCTTTCTCTAGATACCTGAATCTAAAAATTATTTGGCCTCATTAGGACCGACATACAATTAAACCTTCCTAAATAAATATTTGTTGAATAAATGAATGACTGGATGGATTTTCCTTAGTACCTACCCACCTCCCCTTATGTATTCTTCTTTTCCCTAAAATTCTTAAGATTAGGATGAGGCTATTTGTATTTAATTGAGGAAACTGCAACTTTCCTGATGCAGAAAAAAAAAAACTTAATGTCTAATTTAAAACATAGTCTGTGTGAATTAGCCTGAGTTGGGAAGCCCTTGCAGCAGCCACCTCCTCCACCTCTTCTGGTGCCCCTCAGTGTGTTTCCATTGGTTGTCAAGAGGACATAAGTCTTTGTTTTCAGAGTACTGTATCACAGCTGTCAACAAAAGTGGGTATTTATGCACTTGTTTTTAAGGACAGTGGGAAGCAACTACTGATATTATGCAAAGGGTTGTCCAAGTTTTATTTAAGGATTATATGTGAAAATAAACTTTGAAAAAACAAATATGCTAAATGTGGATAGGGAAAGTTTCTGCAGACTACAGAAAATGTTGTAACCTGCTCAGATGTCCTAATACTGCCTACCTGCTATCCTCAAAAATGCTCTAGAGGTTACATATTGATCTTCAAACCCTCCAGCTCAACCTATCCCACAAAGCCATGAAATTGCAAGTTTCAGCAAGACAATCAGACTTCACAATGACTGCAGCTTCTCTGCTAAGATCAGTTTCTCCATCTTTCATTTGCTCTTTACCGGTAGGTTTTGACCCACATGGTCACTTAAAACTGTTTCTTTAGTTACCTTTATCTTACCCCTCCCTTTCTGAAGTATAGAGACTTCTCATTGCTCATTGCTCCATTCTAATACTATTTCACTTTTAATTCTCTGTAGTCTGGACAATTAATTTAAAAAAAAACATTATTGCATGTCATTGTTCAGCCTCCAGGGATTTTTTTAGAAAAGAATTTAATGTGTATGCATGTCTCAGAACACTATCTATAAATAGCTTAAACTACATATGGTTTTATGAATGTTGCTTTTAATGACTAGCACTTTGTTCATACCCTTCAACACTTATTATTTTATATTATGGTCAACGGTTTAGGTGCTTCTTTTCCCAACTCAGCCACTCAGCAGGTCTTATTCATATTTATATCCACAGAATCTTGCCAAGGCTTGGAACATAGAATAAATTCAGTAACTATTTGTTGAATGAATGAACGGTATGAAGTTACTTGAAATTGTGTGAATATTTATGGAAAGGAAAAAAACTGCTTGTTGAGTTCCACCTTGAAGAAAGTGAGTAAATAAATAAATAAGGTTAAATTCTATTTTAGGAACTTTTGAAAGAGACCCACAATCAGCAGTGTTTCATTGAAGAAGTAGAGAAGCAATCATTGACATGTATATCAGTTGTTCTTAAAACTACTTTGTAACCTGAAGTTTGACATCAATCACTATTAGAGCATTTTTCATTATTTCAATAATAATAATAACAAAACAGACAGAAAAACAAGAAAATTCCTCACCTTTTAATCTCTCTATGCTTCCCCCACTGTACACAGCTGCTGTTTCTGGCTATTCTATCCAAAGTGTATAATCAATGGTTTTTTCTACATGCATTTTGTGTCTACTTTTAGGACTTCCATCGTGAACATACTTCTCTTTTATACTGTATTTAGCAAAACATTGAGCTGAGGGAAGTTTTACTCCCTTATTTGTTTTTCTTATCCATATCTCTTTTAGAATGAATCATTGAGGCTCTGAAAGTTTAGCAAGAAAGTCTTTCTTATGGTGTTTTGGCTTGCTATATGATTATGGTCTATACCATTACTTGGGAACTGGTACATTTTCTTCTCTATATTCCCTAAGAGGTGAATATATTCAAAGCATTCATTCTGTTAGAGACCTTACTTTTGTTAATGCTAACTTACAAGAACATTTTCTCTCCTGTTTACTTTCCTGGAAGCTGGAGAATTCACAAGAAGTAGGTTTTCTTAGTAGCTTAATCATAGCTTAGAAAGAAATAAGCTGTTGTTTGCACTATGCATCATTTACCTTATACATTACACAGTTAAATTCTAGTAGGAAATTACCCCCAAAATGGAGCTGGAAATGGAGTTAGGAAAACAAGTGTTTTTGCTTCAATCTTTAATGCCTTCTTTGACATGACCTGCCAAAAATGTTGATACTTGGCAAATAACCCTGATTTGGAACAATGCTGTCATTTATACTCTGGAATTTTTATTAATAATGAATAGTATTATATTTTGCATTTATGTAGTATGTTATATTATTCCACACTATTACCTTGTTTGATTACCTTAACCTACTATGGACACTAAGCCAAATATTTGTATTTCTATTTAGAAATTAGAAGTTTAAACAGCTTATCAAGTTCACCCAAGTCCTTGCTAGAATAAAACTAGTCTGGAGCCACCGTCCTAGAAATATTTATTCTACACCACTGAGATTCATTGTTATTTGGATAAATATTCAACAAATATTAACTTACCATCTCCAGAGAGAAAACATCAAGTAATGCAGTAGCTGTGAAGACAAAGTATTATGAAAATATAAATATTCATATATTTGTTAACATTTCTTCTGTGAGATGAGACCTTTACCTAAAGTCTTGGAGATTCATCTTTCTATGACATTAATCAACCATCAAGTCATTCAGATGGCAAGCATACTTCTTTCAAGGATTCCATAAGGCTTTATGAAAATATTATCATGCATAATTATGAACATATTTTTAAACGTACATCACATATTCAAGAGAAGAAATTCAGAGAAGTTTGTCATATTAAGTTCTAATGGCAGTACTAATAAAATTGTAAATGGAAGGAAGTTAGGAAAGAAGGAGGGGAGAGAATAAGAAGAAAGGAAGAAGAGACCAAGAGGTTAGAGAGAGGGAGACAGAGAAGGAAGGAAGATATTTAAACTACTGGGCTTTTTCCTGCATCCTAAGAGTTGAACTCTTAAATTCAACCCAGTCTGGAATGGATGGAGTTGAAGAGTGTATCAGTTAAATGTGTTAGGCTCTAAGTAACAGGAAACCAAATATACAACTGTTTAAATGAAATCTAGAAGGAGATGGTCAATGGTTTGGTGTATTTGTTACATAGTGTTATCAAGGAGCCAGGCTTCTTCTATATGCCAGCTCTGCCAACTTTAGTGAGTGACTTTGTCCTTGTGATCACAGAGTGGCTGCTTAACCATTCTGCATCTTTTGCATATTCCAGGTAGGAAGAAGCAAAGGCAGGGGGAAGAGAAAGCAAACAGCTTCTCCTAGTGGGGCTTTCCCCAGTATCTCATTAGCCCTCACTCTATCACATGGTTCCTTCTAGGTGCATGAGAAATAGGCTATTCAAGGATTCCCCTTTGCACCCTCCACAGTATAGAAAGGCAAACGAAGAGGATGTGGTTGAATGAGTGAACCAATAGTACCTGCTACAGAATGATAGACTGCAAGATCTTTCCAGAAAAGGAGTTTTGATACAAATCTTGAAAAATACATCTCAAATATAGTGGGAAGAAAGAAGACCAAGACAGAGAGAGGTACACAATGAAAATTCTGAAGATCAAATTTTGTTTTTCTCTTTGACATTGTAAAATGTTGTCAGCTAAAACAGACTCAGGTAATATTCAAAGTCAGGATAACTCTTACAAACCCATCTAAGTGCCTATTAGATGTTTGATAAATATTTATTGAGTGACCAAATGGACCAAATGGGTGAATTGCAGTGCTGCTTCTTACTTTACAAAAGATAATTGCTTTTCTGATTTAAGGCTTTCATAATGTAAAGAGTTGTTCGTGTCTGAAAGTGAATTCTACAAGTTCATTTCACTAGTGTGAAAGGTAAAAGCTTGATAGTGTGCTTTCAACACTGATCACTAGAATTAAATCTGAAACCTATTCTTATATAAGCCATTAGTTTTAGCATTTGAAGACTAAAAAGAAATACATTATTTGCTTATTTTACTCCTTGAAGAAACATTTCTAGAAAATATTTGGCCTCAAAACAACCATTTTCTGCATCATTCTTAACTTTACTATTAATCTCCTTTAGAATAAATGAAACTGTAACTTCATACATATAGAGTAAAAAAGTAAGATTGCGCTTTTGCAATGAACTGGACAAAATAGCTGTTTTTGAGGTAGGGACATGACCCAACTGATCTTACCTGAGCTGTATAAAATGAAGGTAGACAATATAATGTTCAAGACAGATTTGCTCTTTTTTGCAGGTAAAGAAAATGATAGGTTTTGGCTCAAGTAACAACCTGAACAAGATGGAAGATTTTTCTTTCTGAAAGATAAGAAAGAGAAATTGTCAGTACATAGTAAGATTTAGTTCTCAAGTTGAAGGAAATATCAGTGCTCTTCATTTCAGGAAAATATTGTCCTGGAAGGTGGATTTTGAATGCTGAACAGGAAAATACAATGATTCAATGCCACAAAATCTTCATCTCTACTTCATGGCTACAAATTTTCATAGATCTTGGGGAAGTAGACATGAAACTATGTGGCCTTTGCCTTTATGTTCTTCATAATGTAAACCACAGGTGCAAACAAACACACAAGCAAGCTTCACAACACTATATGTACTTTCACAGGGGCATCAAAAAGATACATGTGAACAAATCTGCTTGAGGAGAAGAGAGTATCACAGGAAAGTATGGCCATCAACCATCTGGCTCCCTGGTATTCAAGCCCTTTAATAGTTAGCCTCCTTCCAAACTGACTCATGGTGGACCTGGGTGACAAACAGAATCCTGAGGAAGTGACAGTGCATGGCTTCCAGGGCTAGGTCATATAAGATATGCCCGCTTCTGTTTGATGGCTCTTGTATCTCTTGCTCTGGGGGAAGCCAGCCTTCATGTCATAAAAATGCTCAAAGCAAGGCTAGGGAGAGCTCTACAAGGTGAGGAACTGAGACCCCTTGCCAACAGCCAACACCACATGAATGAGCAATCATCAAGGCAAAACCTCCAGCTCCAAGCCTGCAAATAATTGCACGTCTGACCAACATTTTGACAACAAATGTGTATGAGATATCCTGGACCAGACCCACCCAACTAAGCCAGTCCCGAATTCCTGAACCACTGTGTGAGATAAATGCTTATTGTTATTTTATATCACTAATTTTGGGGTTAATTTGCAATGCAACAATAGACAACTAATACAGGTCACAGTAGATCAACTAGAATTAGCTAGACAGAGAAGTTGTACAATTTATTTTAAGAAGAAGAAATAGAATATGTAAAAGTACAGAGACATAAAACAGCATAATGTGTTTAGTACATGAAAATAGACTCAAAATGCAGTAGCATGGGGTATATGAAGTGTAGGAGAGAAAAAGGCATTGACTGAGAATGATGAAT
>PVKH010023063.1:0-13946 GCA_004027955.1 Chaetophractus vellerosus
AAAAAAAAAACAATAGAGAAAATCAACAAAACCAAAAGCTGGTTCTTTGAGAAGATCAACAAAATTGACAAAACCCTAGCTACACTAACAAAGAAAAAAAAGAGAGAAGATGCAAATAAATACAATCAGAAATGAAAGGGGGGAAGTTACAAGTGACCCCACAGAAATAAAGAGATCATAAGAGGATATTATGAGAAACTGTTTGCCAACAAACTAGACAACCTAGATGAAATGGACAAATTCTGTGAAATGTACAACCAACCTACACTGACGCTACAAGAAATACAAGAACTTAACAAACCAATCACATTTAAGGAGAATGAATTCATCATCAAAAATCTACCAACAAAGAAAAGTCCAGAACCAGATGGCTTCACAGGTGAATTCTACCAAGCATTTCTAAAAGAATTAACACCAATCCTGTTTAAACTCTTCCAAAAAATTGAAGAGGAAGGAAAATTACTCAACACATTTTATGAAGCCAACATCACCCTAATACCAAAGTCAGATAAAGGTACTACAAGAAAAGAAAACTACAGACCAATCTAATGAACACAGCAGCAAAAATTCTCAACAAAATCCTTGCAAATCGAATCCAACAGCATATCAAAAGACTTATACATCACGACCAAGAAGGATTTATTCCTGGTATGCAAGGCTGGATCAACATAAGAAAATCAATCAACATAACACCACATTAACAAATTGAAGGAAAAAAGCACATGATCATCTCAATTGATACAGAAAAGCATTTAACAAAAACCAGCATCGTTTTTTGATAAAAACACTTCAAAAGATAGGAATAGAAGGGAAATTCCTCAACATGATAAAAGGCATATATGAAAAACCCACAGCCAACATCACACTCAATGGGGAAAGGTTGGAAGCTTTCCCTCTAAGATCAGGAACAAGACAAGGATGCCCACTGTCACCATTGTTATTCAACATTGTACTAGAAGTTCTAGCTAGGGCAATTAGACAAGAAAAAAAAATTAAAGGCATCCAAATAGGAAAAGAGGAAATAAAATTCTCGCTGTGGATGACATGATCCTGTATTTAGAAAATTTTGAATTATCCACAACAAAGCTACTTGAGCTAGAGTTCAGCAAAGTGGGAGGATACAAGATCCACACGCAAAAATCAGTAATGTTTTTGAACACTAGTACTGAACAGTATGAGGAAGAAATCAGAGGGAAAATTCCATTTAAATAGCAACAAAAAGACTCAAATACCTAGGAATAAATTTAACCAAAGAAGTACAGGACCTATATGCAGAAAACTACAAAACAATGCTTAAAGAAATTTTAAAAGACCTAAACAAATGGAAAGGCATTCCATGTTCATGGATTGGAAGAATAAATATCATGAAAATGTCAATCTTACCCAAACTGATTTACAGATTCAATGCAATACCAATCAAAATCCCAACAGCTTACTTTATAGAATTAGAAAAGGCAATTAACAAATTTATTTGGAAGGGAAAGTGCACCCAAATAGCCAAAAGCATTCTAAAAAAATTACAGGGAACCAGCTGTGGCTCAATTTGGTGGGGCTCTGGTTTACCACATGGGAGGCCCCGAGTTCAGTTCCCGGGGCCTCCTGGAGAAGGCAAGCCGCCGCGCGGTGAGCTGACTCAGCAGGATGCCGCAGCAGGGGGAGACAAGCAGACACAGAAAAACGCAAAACAAATGAACACAGCAAGCACAAGCAGCAAGGGGGGATATATAAATAAATAAAAATAAATTTTTTAAAAATAATAATAAAAAATAAAAATTTTTAAAATTTGAAAATTACAAAGCTACAGTGGTCAAAACAGCATGGTACTGGCATAAAGACAGACACATCCATCAGTGGAAAAGAATTGAGAATCCAGAAATAAACCCTCACCTATACAGTCAACCGGTTTCTGACAAGCCTACCAAGTCCATGATAAAAAATTAAATACTTTTATACCACACAGGACTTTGTCAAAAAGATGAAAAGTCAGCTGATTCAATGGAAGAAGATATTTGGAAATCACATGTCAGATAAAGGTTTAAAATCAAGGATTTACACAGCTGAATATAGACTTGCCACATGACCCGGCAATACCACTACTGGGTTTATACCCAGAAGAACTGAGAGCAGTGACACGAACAGACATTTGTACGCTGATGCTGATAGCAACATTATTCACCATTGCCAAAAGCTGGAAACAACCCAGGTGTCCATCAACAGACGAGTGGATAAACAAACTGTGGTCTATTCACATGATGGACTATTATGCGGCTGTAAGAAGAAATGAAGTCGTGAAGCATATGACAACATGGGTGAGCCTGGAGGACACTATGTTGAGCAAAGCAAGGTAGACACAGAGCAGACAGCGAGCACAAACTATGAGGGGAGGGGGAAACAAAATAAAATAACAATTTAAAAAAGCAATGCATGATCCTGGACCGAACTAATAATGGAGGAGAAAATGCTGAAAATACATTACCGAGACAGCTGGAAACAATGGACTGAAAACTGTTTGCTTTGTATCAACGTAAATTTCTCGAACTCGGTAACTATATTTTAATGAGGTTACATAAGTGAATATTCTTGTTCTTAGGAAATATACGTGGAAGTGTTAAGTGTTCTAGCAGCATGGTGCAAGCGACCTACTCTCAAAGTTTCAGAAAATAGATGGACAGATAGAGAGGTAAATAGAACGATATAACAAATGTGACAATACGTTAAAACTTAGCAAATCCGGGTATCTGGGTAGGCGGCATACGGGAATTCTCTGTATTAGTTTCGGGTTATTTTTTCAAAGTATTCTGTAAGCCTGAAATTATTTCAAACTTAAAAGTAAAGCCAAGCAAAGAAAGTCCATGGAACTGCACAACACAGCGAACCCACAGTTAAGCCTTGGAGGACAGTTAGTAGCACAACTGTAAAAACGTGCTTTCATCAGTCGTGACCAATACACCAAGAGGTGAACAGGGTGACGTACAGAAACCCTGTATTTTATGCATCATGTTCTGTAAACCCACGACTTTCTAATGAAAAATTTTAAAAAATGAAATAGAGGTTGATTTTCCTTTAAAACAAACAAAAAAAAGAAACCACACACACACACAAAAACCACAGTCAGATATCACTTCCTAAGGACGAGAATGGGTATAATTAAAAAAACAGAAAACAGCAAGTGTTGGCAAAGAGGTGGTGAAACAGAAACACACGTGCACTGCTGGCGGAAATGTAAAATGGTGCAGCAGCATGAAAAACAGTTTTGTGGTTCCTCAAAAAGTAAACACAGGGAAGCAGATGTGGCTCAAGCAGTTGGGCACCTGCCTACCACACAGGAGGTTCCAGGTTCGGTTCCTGGTGCCTCCTAAAGACAATGAGAAATACAGCGAGCTGACACAATGAGATGACACAACAAAGAGACAACAAGGAAGCACAATGAGAGACACAAGAAGCAGGGAGTGGAGGTGGCGCAAGATCTGGATGCCTCCCTGCTACGTGGAGATCCCGGTTGCCAGTGCCTCCTGAAAAAAAGAAGACAATGCAATGAACTGACACAGAGAGCAGACAACAAGTGCAAACAATGAGCGGGGTTGGGTAGGTGAGAAGCAAATAAATAAAATAAATGTTAAAAAAAAAAAAAAAGTAAACACAGAATGACCGTATGACCCACCAGTTCCTCTCCGAGCTACATACCTGAAAGAATTGAAAGAAGGGACTCAGATATTTGGACACAAGTGTTCATACGGGAAAAAACAGACCCTAAAAGTTTTTACAGTAATCAGTAAAGTCATTTTGACAAATGAAAATTAGAATATATATGTAAGCACACACATGGAGAATTTTAATTGTATAAAATGTTTACAAAACAGAGGCTACACAATATGCATTTATTTGGAGACCACGTACCAACACGTAAACTTTATTGTAAAGTAGAACATTTATGTAATAAACCTAGCGCTTACACTCCATGTACACGATACTCTGTGACTGATGTAATTTGTTTTTTAAGATTTATTTTATTTGTTTCTCCCCACCCCCTCGTGTTTGCACTTGCTGTGTCCGTTCATCTTTCCTGTTCCTTCAGAAGGCACTGGGAGCCAAACTCAGCACCTCCGATGTGGGAGGGAGGCGCCTAATTATTTGAGCCACCTCCACTCCCTGCTTTGCTGTGTCTCCCATTATGTTTTTCTTCTTGTGTCTCTTGTTGCGGCGTCTTGTTGTGTCAGCTCGCCGCACCTGCCCGTCACACCAGCTCGCCATCTTCTTTAGGAGGCACCAGGAACCAAACCAGGGACCTCCCCTGTGGTAGGCGGGAGCTGAATTGCTTGAGCCACATTCACTTCCCTGATGTAATTTTTAAGTCACACTTATTTGTTTTAAGACAAATTCCACTTTAAAAAGTATCACTTTTTAAAATGTTTTAAATCTTAAGAATTTAAGTCTTTGTCCCTATTACCTTTTATATATATAAAGACACTCTAAGGGGACACACAAAGCCGTGAGCTCTGGCAGGCAGGTGGGCAACAGAGCTGAGAGGGGGAATCAGCGAGAAAAACGCGCTCGGTCCTCTGGAAACAGCTCCACGTTCCATTAACCCGCAGAGCATGCGCGTCCACTTCTGCTCGTGCACCTTGCCACAGAGGCTCTCCACCCATCTGCGGAGGTGACACTAACCAAAAGCACAGCTTTGCAGACACGGACACAGTCCCCATCAGAGAGGACATCTCAGAGGAACGTGCAGACGGCCAGGATGAAGCAGGCAGCAGGGGCTCATCTCCTCACAGACTTTTATGCCTCGTATCAAAAACCTCACAGAATTACTTAATATAGGTTTTCAAAAACAAGCTGTAAATAGCTCATGTAAAAATAAAAGCTCAGGAGCAGAGGTGGCTCAGGCAGCTCGGCGCCCACCTCCCACATGGGAGGTCCCGGGTTCAGTTCCCAGTGCCACCAAAAGAAGACAAACAAACAATAAGCAGACAACGAGCAGATATCAAGCAAAAATAAGCAGACAAGAAAAAATAAACAAATAGACAATGAGCAAAACAACAAGAAGACAGCGAGCAAAAACAAAAAACGAGCAGGGAGCAGATATGGCTCAGGCAGTTGGGCGCCTGCCTCCCACATGGGAGGTCCCAGGTTCAGTTCCCGGAGCCTCCTAAAGGAGAAACAGGCAGACAGTGGGCAAAAACAATGAGCAGACAGACGAGGGAGCCATTTGGGGGACAGACAGGAAGACTTATAAAAATAAAATCTCATTCAGAGAAAATTTAACTTCAAATACAGTGCGCCTTGGAGTTCTGCCTCTAGACCAGCTTGCTGCACACCAGACATCCTGCAAGGACGATCACAAAGCACAGACAAAATTTTAAAATATGTTTAAAGGCAGCAGCCAGCTACCAAGGCAGTGAGGTCGAGCAGTCACAGAATGAGAGAAAAGGGAAAAGGGAGAGGTCGGTCCCGCTTCTCCCCTTCGCGGTTTTGCAGCTGCGCTGCGAGGCTGAGAATCAGAGCAGACCTCCAGAACCCTCCAGTGACCAGAGCACGTGAAAGACGCGGGTCTCGTGCACACGCAGCCCCTCAACGGGGACCCCAATGGGCTCTCTCCCAGGGAAGGGATAAGGCTGAACAAGGCCAGGCTCAATCAGACTCATTTCCGACTGAACTAAACTGACGCGCCCTTGCAATAAAGGCCAGTCAGGAAGAAAACGGACAGCATCCGGAGTGTTAATCGCTAAGTTTCTCACACACAATGCCTGGCGTTCAATCACACATTAACCCAGCATACCAAGAGACAGGACCGAATGACTGAAAACCAAGAGAGGAAAACAGACAACAGAAACAGAACCATGAAACATCCCAAGTGAGAAGTTATATGTGACTAATATACTCAAGAAATTAAATGACATGCTTAAATGACAGTTGGAGTGTTTTGGCAGAGACAGAATTTTTAAAAAATAAAATGGACGTTCTAGAACTGAAAAACAAAACAAAAACCAACAGTAACTGAAATTAAGATTCAATCGGAGACAAAAAACAAACAAACAAACAAACAAACAAACAAACAAAAGATTCAATCGGTGGGCCTAAAAGTAGCATAGACACAGGTGAAGGAGAAAAGAGTGAGCTGCCAGGTGTGGAAAATATCCAGAATGAAGAAAATAAAAAAAAAGAAAGAAAGAAAGAAAGAAGAACACTGAAAAGGCTGAAGAAACAAGAACCACCTAACATACAGGTAACTGGAATTCTACGAGAGAGGAAAGAACAGAGAAGCAATATATGAAGAGGTAGTGACTGAGAACTTTTCAAAATTAATGAAAGGCATAAAGCCAGATTTAAAAATCACTACAAACCCCAAGCAGGATAAACACACACGATAGTAAATCTACGGAAAACCAATGACAAAGAAGACCCTGACAGTGGCAACAGAAAACAAATACAGCCTTCGGGGTGCGCAGTGAGCCTGACAGCTGACTCCTCAACACAAACAATGGCAGCCAAAAGACAGTTAAATTACACCTCCAAAGTGCGGAAACAAAACCAACAACCTACAGCTTCACACCTGTTTTAGCTTCCTAGGCTGCTGAAAGCAGATACCATGAAATGGGGTGGCTTAAGAACGGGAATTTTTTTGCTTACAGTTTTGAGGCTGAGAAAAATGTCCAAACCATGGCACCATCAAGGCGATGTTTTCTTCCCAAAGACTGGCTGCTGGCAACCCTTGACTCCTCTGCCACATGGCAGTGTCTCTCCCTTCTCTTCCCGGTCTCACTGCCTTCAGCTTCTTGCTTGAATAGTCTTCATAAATTAAAGTGAAATAAAGACTTTTTCAAGCCATCAAAAATTGAGACTCTATCACCAGTAATTCTATACTAACGGAAATGCTGAAGAGAATTCCACACGTGGAAGAAAAACGATCCCAAATGGGGGCTGAGAAAAGCAGGAAGGAATGAAAAGATGAAAAGAAACGAAAAGGGCAAATATTTAAGTAAACCTAAATTATTACTGACTGTATACAAAAAATAATAGCAGGACGATTGTGGGAAGGGGCAGAGTAGGAAGCTCCGGGAGTGAGTCCCTCTACCAGAACAACTATGCTAAACAGGCGGGAAGTGTCCACATCAACTATTTGATTGACTTATTAGAGTAATTAATTAGGTTAATTAATTCCTACAGTCCTCTTTGCAGAAATGGAAATGCCAATCATTCAATTTATGTGGAAGGGTAAGGGGTCCAGAATAGCCAAGGCCGTCTTGAAGAACAAAGTTGGAGGACGCGCACTTCTTGATCTTAAAACTTACGACATGGGGACCGAGTGTGGCTCAGTGGTTTGAGCGCCTGCTTCCCATGTACGAGGTCCTGGGTTCAACCCCTAGTACCTCCTAAAAAATAAAAAAGCAAAAAAAAAAAAAAAAAAACACCTTACTACAAGCCACAGTAATCAAAACAGCATGGTACTGGCACAAGGACAGACACACAGACCAATGGGATAGCACTGAGAGTTAAGAAACCAACCCCCAGATTCATGGCCAAAGATTTTTGACAAGGGGGTGGCGACTACTCAATTAGGAAAGAACAGTCTATTCAACAAAACTGGATGTCCACATGCAAAAGAATGAAGGTGAGCCTCCCTCAGACCATAAACGAAAATCAGCTCAAAATGGATCAAAGACATATACATAAAACCCAGAACTATGAAACTCCCAGAGTAAAACTTAGGGAAGCATCTTTAGGACTTGGTGTTAGCCAATGGTTTCTTAGACTTTACACCCAAACCCCAAAGCACAAGCAATAAAAGACAAAAAAATAGATAAATGGGACTTCACTGAAATTAAAACTTTTGTGCAAAGAACTTTATCATGAAAGTAAAATGACAACCTACACAATGGGACAAAACATTTGGAAGCCACATATCCAGTAAGAGTTTAATACCCAGAATACATAAAGAAATCCTACAACTCAACAACAACAACAACAAAAATGGGCAAAAGACACGAATCGACATTTCTCCAAAGGCAATATACAAGAGGCCAAAAAGCACATGAACTGCCCAACGTCATTACCATTAGGGAAACACAAATCAAAACAAGTACAAATATAAATCCATGAGATACCATTTCACCCCCACTAGTAACAGCCACGATTTAGAAAAAGGGGGCGAGGAAAGATTAGGCGTGCTGGAGTGGAGGTGGAGATACAGGACACTTGCTCACTGCTGGTGCCAACGTAACATGGCGCAGCCCCTGTGGAAGACAGCTGGGTAGTCCTTCAGAAAGTTAAGTACAGATCATCTTATGACCTGGCGATCCCACTGCTAGGTGTATAATCAAAAGAACTGAAAGCAGGGACTCAAAACAGGTATTTGCATACCAGTGTTCACAGAGGCATTATTCTCATTTGCCAAAAGATGGAAGCGACCCAAGCGTCCACCAACTGATGAATGGATAAACAAAATGCAGTATGTACACACAATGGAATATTATTCGGCCATTAAAAGGAAAGAAGTTCTGACACATGCAAGAGCACGGATGGACTTTGAAGACATCGGGTGGAGTGAAATACGTCAGACACAAAAGAACAAATATTGTCTGATCTCACTGATGTGAAACAATCAGAATAAGCAAGCTCAACTCACAGAGTCAGAATCTAGAATATGGGTTATGAGAGGATGGGGTGGGGTAGGAAATAGGGAGTTGGTGCTTGAATTGTGCGAAGTTCCTGTTGGGGATAATGGAATAGGAATGGTAAGGAGAGTAGTAATTGGACATTGTGGACATGACAGCACTGGATTATATATCTGAATGAGATTAAAAGGGGAAACCTTAGGTTATATAAATGTTACTAGAATAAAGTTTTTTTTAAATCCACGGAACTTTACAACACAGTGAACCCTAAGTTAAACCTGGAGTAGTTATTAGCACAATTATAAAAATGTGCTTCCAGCAATTGTAACAAATGTACTAGACATACAAGGTATGGATAGGGTGCTATACGGGTACCCTGCACTGTATGCATATTTTTCCTGTAAACCCACTATTTCTCTTTATGTATACACACACACACACACACACACACACATACATATATACAAAATCATGTCTTGTGGGTTTCAAATGTATGTCTACAAATAAAGTAATAACTGCAAAAGAGCAGTAAGGGTTAGGGAATTGGCATTAAACTATTCTTGAGCCTTCACGTTTTCCAATAGCAAAACAACCAATTTATCTTACGCTTGAATAGGTCAAGGGTGCGAGTAACCACTAAAAGATTAGTACATAAATGAACAAGCTAAAAGAGAGGAAAGTTTGAATAATGAAAAAAAAACCACACCAATATCCCACTTAGAAGAGAAAAAATTTAAATATAAAAATATAGAAAAGCTGAAAAATAAAAGACTGGAAATTAGATAAATTATTCAAATACTTATAAAATTGGGGAAGCATGCATGGCGAGCTGGCCCAAGCGGAGAGCTGGAGTAGCAAGATGACGCAACAAAAAGAGACAGCGCTAATTATTAGGAAATGCGAATCAAAGGTACAGTGAGATATCATTTCATACCTATCAGAATGGCCACTATTAAAAAGACAGAGAACTACAAGTGCTGGAGAGGATGTGGAGAGACAGGAACACTGCTTCACTGTTGGTGGGAATGCAGAATGGCACAGCCACCGTGGAGGACTGTCTGGCAGCTCCTAAGGAAGTTGAATATGGACTTGCCACGTGACCCGGCAATACCACTACTGGGTACACACCCAGAAGAACTGAGAGCAGTGACACAAACAGACATCTGCACACCCATGTTCACAGTGACATTATTCTCCATTGCCAAAAGTTGGAAACAACCCAGGTGTCCATCAACTGAAAAAATGGATAAATAAACTGTTGTCTATTCACACGATGGAATATTATGCAGCTGTAAGAAGAAATGAAGTCATAAGGCATATGACAACATGGATGAACCTGGAGGACACTATGCTGAGTGAAGCAAGCCCGACATAAAAGGACAAATACCGTATGAATGCTGTTACTATGAACCAAATACATTGTGTAACATATTGTATGATTGAAAAAAAAATTTATACGTATCCAGTACAAAAAAGAAAAAAAAGAAATGAGCATTAAACTTTTGTATTTACACTTAAAAAGAGAGAGAGAGAGACACAGAGAAGAGACAATAAGAGACACAGCAGACCAGGGAGCTGAGGTGACACGAGATTGAGCACCTCTCTCCACTCCGGAAGTTCCCAGGATGGTTTCCCGGTGCTGCCGAAAGAGAAGACAAGCAGACACAGAAGAACACACAGCGAATGGGTAGAGAGAGCAGACAAAGGGGGGTGGGGGGGGTAAATAAGTAAATCTTAAAAAAAAAATTGGGGGAGCAGATGTGGCTCAACCGGTTAAGCTTCCCACATGGGCGGTCCTGGGTTCAGTCCCCAGTGCCTCCTAAAAACAAAAACAAGCAAACAAATGAAAAAAACCAACTCAGAGGGGCCGATGTGGCTCGGTGGTTGAGTGCCAGCTTCCCCCATGAGGTCCCGGGTTCACTCCTCGACGGCCCTGATACCTCAAAAAAAAAAAAAAAATTGGACAAAGAAACTTTAAAGCAAGAAGGATTATAAGACATAAAGGGACATTTTATGATAACAAAAGGGTCAACCTATAAGGAATATTATAAAAACTAAAGAATTTTTATACATCTAATACCACAGCCATAAAATACATAAAGCAGAACATGAAGAAATAAAAGAGACCAAGCCACATTCGTAATGGGGATTTTAACCAATAAATTCAGCTTCAACAGCTAACCGTCGCTTGAAAAAAAGAAACATGTAAGACATAGCTTGTTTCTGCACACTTAATAAAAGGAATCAGATAGAGCCTTTCAAATTACCTGATTTACAAATAAAAATTTCCTAAGGCTTAGACACAGAAGGTGGCAGCCCAGAGAGAGGCGCAGGCGTGCAGAGGCGGCTTCCGGGGCCCCGCGGCCGCAGCCAGCAGCTCCCTGACAGAGACGGCGCCCGTCCGGACGCCAGGGCGGCCCACGCGCCAGGTCACACGCGCTGGTCTAGGCAGGCCGCCCACAGGACTGTCTCAAGGGGCAGCGAGGAGCCAAGGCGCCTCCCCACGGGCTCCGAGATGTGTAACGCTGGCGTGAAGGTCGCCGGCAATGTTCCTGTGCCACCAGCGTCACCAAACCCCGGGGCGGCCGGGAACCTCCTCGCTGCTGCGTGTGCTGACTCGCAGTCCCCGTCCGCCCTCACCCGTGAGCTCACCGTCTCATCTTTCTTGAGACACGTCTCCACGTGGCCTCCGGGACCCCACACGGCGCTGGTTTTCCTCCGACGTGACAGTCCAGCTCTTCCCAGCCCCCTTGCTGCTTCCTTCTGATCCCAAACTCTCAATGGTGAAGTGTCACCAGATCTCCTCTCTCTACCCACAGGGACTCCCTGGGTCGCATCAAGGCTCGTGGCCCCAAACGCCGCCAGGGCACTGACCGTGTGTCCAACCGCCTGGCCACGGCCCTGCCAGACGTAAGCCCCGCGGCACAGAGCCAGCCTCCCGCGCCACCGCAGGGCTGGCCTGCGGCGGCCGCCCGTCCTGCGGCTGGCAGACCCTGGGCTTCGGCCTCCCGCGGCCGCACATCGGCCAAGCAGGGGGCCCAGAGCCGAGGTCTGCAGCCCCTGAGGCCGGCCGGCAGCCCCTCCTCCTGCCCCGCCAGGCCCCCGCCCAAAGTCCAGGCCGCGGGCTCCCGGGACCTAGGCCAGAACCCCCCCAGCTGCCCGGACTCCTGGCCGCCCGGAGCCAGGTGAGCGAGAAACGCCAGCGAGCCGCCGAGTTCTGAGCAAGCCGTCACGCAGCAACCCGCACCGGACAGCGCAGCCTCTCCAGGCCCAGGAGATGGCTGCACCCTCAAAGCTCGCGGAGAAGCTGTGGCCCCTCAGCAACCGCAGGCCTGGAGCACCGGCCTCGGGCTCCGCCGCCCACTCTCAAGGCGGCAGCCGGCCGCCTGGTGTCCCTGAGCTGTGTGGGGAACGCGTCGGGAATGCGCTGGCCCCCGCCTCCTTCCTCTGTCCAGCGTGCGCCGCAGGCCCGCCTCTCACCAGCCCCTTCGCTGCGCTGCTCACAACCCTCCGGGCTCCCAGGTCGCCTCGGGCGGGCAGCCCAGCTCCTCAGAGCGGCGACAAGGACCCCCACACCCTCACGCCCCACCCCCGCGACGGGGGCCCAGAGCCTGTGCCGCCCGCAGGTCTGCCGCTGGCGAGCACGCGGCCCCCACGCGCCTCGCTCCCCGCTCTGCCCTCTGCGGGCCTCCCGTCCAGGGCTCGCGCAGCCCTGCCCCGCTCCACCAAGGGGGCTGGCGGGCGCGGCTCCGGCTGCGGGGAGGGCTCTCGTGCGCGGCTCCGGGGCTGCGCGGCGCATCCTGACGCGGGGCACAGCGCCCTCCCCGGCTTCTTCTGTGCCCCAAGGCGTGGCAGCCGGACACAGCCCCTCGCCGGGCAGGGATGACGCTCCAAGCGAGGGAACACTGAGGCCACGCAGGAACGCGGGCCACCGACTAGGCGGGCGCCACTGCGGCCCTGGGGGGGAAGCACAGGCGGAGCAGGGGCAAAGCGCAGGGATCGTGGCCAGAGGCAACGCTTCGGTCGCCATTCACCAGCGGCGGGAAGGCACCGCGCAGCCTAGGACGTCACTAACAGGGAAGACGTGCGAGGGGTATATGGGGAGCCCTCCTACTTCCAACAGAAGGGTTCTGTAATCTAAAACCAAATTAAAAATAAAGTTTATTGTCTTTGAAAGAAAAAAAGAAGCTCCAGTAAGAGACGCCGGAGCTGCTCCGCGAGAACAAACGAGCTCCTGAAGGTGCCAGCGCGCAGCCCCCACTCACCGAATGCTCCCAGCGGCTGCTCTTCAAAGAGCCCCCGCCAGCGCGCTAAGCGACCGCAGGGCCTCGCCCGCCTCTTCCCGCGGCCTCTCCTCAAAGGGGCACTCCTCTTTTGAAGAGAAGGTAAGGCTTGCAAACTGGGCCAGGCCCTGGCCAAAGGCCCCATTTGGAGCTCTTTCCAGGCTCCAGGGGAGCCCGGGATACCTCACCACTGGCCCCTGAGAGCTAACGGGGGGACATAAGGCAACCCGTCAGGACAGCAAAGAGCTGGGGCCCCTCCCCGCAGCAGGAGAGGGGAGGGGAAGGTCTCAAGAGGCCTGGCGCCGTCTCTCTCCTCCTCAGTAAGCGCTCGACTCCCCCCGGCGCCTACGGCCTGCCCTCAGCGCCCAGGCCCAGAGCGCTCCGCCCGCAGGCCTTCCCCAGGCGCAGACACAAGGGCAGCCTTTCTCCCGGCACGTCTGCTGCCTGCCGATGGCTGTGGCCATTTCAGCAACGCCTGAGGGCCGCGGGCGCCAGGCCCCGTCAGGAGACGCCCCCTCCCACGCCATCCAGGAAACAGGAGAGGCTCCAGATTCGGGGCGCTCGGGGTCCAGGGCAGACAGGAAGGGGCCAGGACTGAAGCCGGAGCATCGGGCAGGGCCGAAGCCTGCACCAGGAGCTTCCCGCTCAGCTCCAGAGTGCCGGCATCTGGCAGGGCTGCAGCAGCCCTCGGAGCCGCCCAGATGCTGAGCTTTTAAGGGGGAACAGCCAAAGGCCATCATCTGCCTAAGCCTCAAGCAAGGAAGCTGGAGACAGGGCAAACCCGCTAAAAAAGGAATGCAGAGAAACAAGATCTGTGCTGCGCAGAAAGCAGGAGGAACTACCAACTAAGAAATCACAAGTGACATCTCCAGAAAGATCTTAAAATGTTGAATGGTGAACAAAAGGAGAAATAAAAGAAAAAAAGACGTGTAGTCAGAAAACAAGAGCAAGAAGGTTTTAACAGAAAGAGCTCAAAACACAACAAAAAGAAATGGAAAATAAGAGAAAAAAGATTTAAAAATTAAAAGATGGTCCAACATCTAAAAAA
>PVKH010023064.1:0-13944 GCA_004027955.1 Chaetophractus vellerosus
AAAAAAAAAAAAAGAGTGTCAAGGGAGGTGAATTCCCTCCAACTATCTCTACTTCCATATATGCCTGAATTAAGGAATCTATTTATAAAGATCAACAATAAAACTATACATATCTTTAAATGATGTTAGAATTTTTATACAAACCCCTATTAATAAAGAATGAGATAGAGTGAAACCTCAATTACATCCTTTTTAGAGGGACTAGGAGTCTCAGAAGAAGAGCAGCAGCAACAAGAACTTGCAGTGGTACAAACTTACCAATGGACAAAAATGCTTTCACATGCAGCATCTCAATGGGTCACTGTTACCACCCCAAGTGCAGACAAGGTTAGTAAGTATTTCCATTTTACAGAAAAGAATGTTGATGTTTTGAAGAAATTGCTAGTTGTTTTCAAAAAGAAATCTGTCACTTTTTATTAAAAAAAATGTTCTACCCAATTGAAAAAGAACCATATCCATAGAGATTTCAAATGTGTTGACAATAGTCTATACTAAGAGTTATGTTTTATATTACACAGTATGCCTTCTGTTCCACGCCTGGATTTTATGTCTAGTATTTTTTTTTTTACAAGACAGAGAGTTCAAATAGCTGATGCTCTGCTTCAAAACCAGACATCTGTCAACCCCCAAGATAGAGAGTTTAAGGGATTGGGTCAGAAAATGATCTCTAACTCAGCCATGCCCCAAATTCAGAACACTTTGCAGTAATCTGCAATGTTTCCATGAAGGAAAGAAGTCATCTTCTCTGATTTGCTCTTCTCCTGATAACTTTCTGAACTGAACTGATTGCCCAAATTGTGATGGGATTGTGGATAAAGGAAGGAGATAGAGGCCTTTAAGCATAATGACCCTTTGGATTTATCACAAGGTACTAACTTTCCCATCCTTTCAGATGCCACACTAAGTACATCCCCAAATGAATGGAATTAGGTCCTGAGGATCTACTTCTAATTCTGTTGCTGGAGATTACTCAGAGAAACAATGCCGCTATTACGTTTGCTGAAAGACAATGGAATATTTAAAATGCTTCTGAGACAGAAAGGATTTGATTAGGGTATGGCCCAAAACTCTTTTTGCTGATTTTTTACCCATTCACTGCACCGTGTTTATTTAGTATATGCAAGGAACTGTAGTAGGTAGAGTAAATGCTTGAAATAAAATAATTAAAGCTTTATTTATAATTAAGAGTCTTCATATGGCCTATAACTTTGGTTTCCAATGTTTAACACTGGAGCATAGGAACGGGCCTATACTTTATTTTCTCCTGAGTGAAATAATATTATCTTGTAGAGGAGAAGAGAACATTTAATCACAAACTTTATAAAGAAGATTGCCTGACTGTCGCTATGTGAACTTTCAGTATATTGTGTCCAGGAATATGCGTGTAGCACTATTTCAAGTCCTCCTTACCGATAATTTAATGCTGCCTCTAAATTTAATGCCTATTGCCTTTTCACCAGAAAGCAGTTTTTACTGATGATAATGATGATGGTCATTAGGGCCTTGGAGACTTTTAAAAGGATCCAAGGATGAATGAATAAATAAAAACCATGATGACTCATTCTGCACCCAATGCCATTAGTATAATGCACAGCTCAGCATAGTTTGTCTCCCCCACAAAAGTGCACTCTTTAAGAATATGCTAAATTTCTTTTTTTTTTTTTAAACAAAAAGAGTATACTTTGTTCAAAGAATATTATGAGATTGTGGAATGTCAGCAATCAAGTAGGGAAACTGGAAAAAGGAAATACATTTTATCAGGTTAATTTTTTTTTTCTTCTCTGAAACTACTTCTAGTGGAACTACAAGCTTCTGTCAGGCTTCATGCTCATTCCTTCCTTCCTGAATGAGAGGAACCTGTTCTCTGCCACATATTGCTTGCTTTATTTTGTTTTAAATCTATTAAAGAAGGTCAAGTTGAATTTCTTTCTAGTAGTGCTTCAGGTTGAGGGGGGGAAATAGGATATGGGGATCTTAGGGCACCATCTTTTACATTAGTTAAAATTAATATGGATCAATCACTACTTCAGACTCATATTTATCAAAATGCAAACATTTACACACCTGTCATTAAACACTAGCATACAGGTAAAAAGAGATATGTTCAGAATTTTTATGAAGACATACATAGTAAATGTTTCCTCATAACAAAAATTGCCACAGGGTAGTGTGTTATGGTCATTTATGATGCATTTTATTTCACAAATGATTAAACTGTGGAAAATCCCAAGAATGCAAAATGATTTAGTTATGTTCACTAGACACTGAGTTTATTTATGTAATTTCATTTTTTTTCTTTATGAGCCCATTTTAAAGACATTAAGAGACTTTCCAATGACATTTGTAGTAAGTAGCCACTTCTCTATTTTTCATAGCTCTATTTTCCTTTTCTTCTTTCAGTAGAACAATGAAAAGAATGCTGAACCAGAACTTAGATAATGAGGATTCTATAATTGACTATCTACTAAAAAGGCAGGTGATTGATATTGGAACGGTGACCAGAACCACCTGTGACTTGCTCGCTTTCCCATGATATAAAGCTGATGACACCATAGGGTTTGTGTGACATAAATATTATTCTGTTTAGTCTGTAAAGAAATAATCACCCCAAAGATCTAAAGATAAAAAGTTAGCTACAGAAAGCTTCTTGTTTTAAACAGATTCAACATCTTAAAATCTGTATTTAAAGAAAAGATAGGGGCCGGCTGGATAGCCCAGTGGATAGGGCACCAGCATACCACATGGGAGGCCCCGGGTTCGGTTCCCGGGGACCTCTCCTAGCAGGCAGACCGCCTTGAGAATGGCAAGCTGCCATGGGCAGGCCAGAGTCGCCGTGGGCAGGGCAAAAAGCTGCCACGGACAGGGCAAAAGCCACCACGGGCAGGGCAGGTCGCCCGCGAATGGAGCGCAGCCAGCCACCCGCGAACTGAGAGCCGGCCATGAATGGAAGCAGAAGCCGCCCACAAGCGGGGAAAGCCGCGCCTGCGCAGTGACCAGTCTCGGCGCATCGCCGCAGCGGGGGGGAGGGGAGATATGTAATAAAATAAATAAATCTTTAAAAAATAATAATAATAAAGAAAAGATAACTTTTACTTTAGAAATACTTGATATGGGAAATAATGCATTTAAAAGGCTAACTTTCATAAAGTGTTCAAAGTACAACCAACTCTGCAAATATTGAACTCAAATGCACTCATTGCAAGACCTAAGGTAAACTTCATCTAATGATCCTATGAGGGGCTTTGCATAAAATTTAGGCTAATATGATAAAAGAATAATACATCAAATTGAAACTGATCATTCTGAATCAACTCAGTCAGTCCCATTTACATGAGGCTGGTCCAATGAAGATCAAAACTTTCATTGGCCAGGGAAGACTGTCAACTTGTTGCTATTCAAATTGGAAATTAACCATTTGATTGGCTAAAAGTTCTGACTCTTGAGCCTATCTTGCTCGATGAGAATGAAGCATGCCTTTTGTTTCAGACCTCTTGCATTAGTAACCAGCATTACAGTGAATTATGCCAAGTGTATATGGGTGATGTTTCCATCTCTTGGAAGGAAGAATTAAAGCTCTTTTAGTATAACGCTTTTGGAACATGAATGGCAGAGCTCCACATTGAGTCAGAGCCAGTTTGGGGGGTGAGATTTTGGTTCTCATTTATGTGCGTGTACCGTGGAGTCAGATTTGTACTGGGGTTGGTCTAAATCCCTTGTATCATCCCTAAAGCACAGTATTCATGGGACTGTGCAGACAAATCTATTCATTAATATGTATGTAGAAATGTATAATGTGTACAACACGGTTTAGAATATAATAAAGAGGAAAAAATACATTTCTTTAAACTCCAGAGGCACTCTTTGGGTAGTGAGAGTTTCACATAAAAGGCATAAGAGAACTGAGATCAACAGAGGGAACAGTGGATTCACATCTCCCAAACTCACATTTTATACTCACTCTCACTGATTGGTCTGGTGGCAAAAATCTCCTGACTACTTATATTGCCCTCTCTCTTCCCCGCTCCTCTTTTTTTCCCTTCTCTCTCTGTTTTGACAAGAACATATTATGTGACTCCACAGTCTGTACTTTCACTTTTCTAATAGTTTCCTTACCTGCTTGCAGAACTTCAGCATTAACGCTGGGGTTTTTTTGTAAAATATTCTAAAACACAGTGGTGCTGCTTGGTTTTCTTCAGAGTCTTCCTCTTGCTTGTGTAAACACAGTCATCAGGTCTTCTAGAGTTCCGTTTAAATCAGGAAATAGAAGGCGATATCCACCTTAAAGAAATGGAGACAGATGTACTGGACGCCGAACTGGACTCCATAGCCTCATTCAGTTAGAAACCCCTCACATATCTTCTTCAGTGCTAAATGCTTCCTTTAAATGGTTCATCTGCCACTGCAATGACATGCCACTCGATGGCAGCATCTCTGGGGAGATGAGGAACAACTACCACCACCAGGATCCTGCCGATGTCATCGACATTGCCATAATACTCGTGGTCTTCCTAGAGATAAAAGAAAACAATCAGGATGTTGATGTCAGAATGGATTTGCTACAATTCCAGAAACCTTATTAGAATAATGATTAAATAATTACATAATAAAGAAATGGACATAGGTTGAAATAAAGGTGACATATAAAGTGTTTCAATTTATTAGTAATTAAGTAATCAATAATTATTACCCATAATTATCGGTATAAACTGGGAGTCCTGGTACATACATTTGAGTTTTGAATCATTTTTGTATCTATATTTTAATGTCTCTGGTCAAATCCATTGAAAGAAAGGATATAAAATTATGTTTAAAAACGTATATGGAAATATACATCAATTATAACACATTACTTTTGAGACTGCATGTTATACAACTGTAAATGTCCAAAAATTTAGGTCTGTTTACCTGCGCAGATATACCTAACTTGTAAAGGCTACAGCTCATCATTTGTGGTGATTTGGCTTGTGGTGGTTGTGCTTTTCATTGACTAGTCACATTTCCAGATAATTATAACAATTGACCTCTCAGAAACACCTGACCTTTTGTATACTTTGTGGTATTGCATAAAGACTTTTATGAGGAAAGAAGACTATTTTTATATTACAAAATGCAATTTGCCTTGAATATAAGAAGACCATCCTCCTAACAACCATGATAGATACTTAGACTTGTTTTATCCAGTTGTAATGGGTTTGTGTAAATCTAATCTGGGACTAATCTAGTTTTCCCAATACAGAAATCCTGGCTGTAACAACATGACACTTTAAGCAATTCAGTATGTTCAAAAATGAACTTGCCACCTTCTCTGACAACATATCTTCCTCATCTTGGGGAATGTAATCAATCCACTCATTTGTCCAAGGCTTGAGAACTGGGTCTTGTCCTTCTCTCTTCTGTCTTTCTTCACTGCTTCTCCTCACCTCATTCCAAACAGTCACCAAGTCTTGTTACTTCTAACTCCTTAAAATCACTTAAATATGCCTATTTTTCTCGGTTCCTTTGCTTTTATTGTAATTCAGGTCACCATGATTTTGCTTGGGTTTCTGAGAAGCCTCCTAACTGGTCTCTTCAATTTGAATCTTCTGCTTAAATCCATTCACATTTCAGCCAGAACAATCTTTTTCTAAGACATATCATATATATGACATATCATATATTTTTAAGCCCTTGTATTCTTAAAAACATTCAATAGCTTTTGATTTAAAGTCTAAACTCCTTGGTATGGCTAACAAGGCCTATCAGGTTCTGGCCTCTATTCACTTTGACCAACTCTGCATGCTCCACCTCTCTTTGCTGGAATCACATAGAATTAACAGCAATTTCCCCAATTCTCTGTGTCTAACTTCAGTTTTGGAATTTTCTATTCTCTTGATACAGAAGGTCCTGTTCCAACTCTTTACCTGGTTCAATCATGTCAACATTCCTGGAGGTTAGACTTATCTTTCATTGGGAAAGTCTTTTCTGACCCTCCCATAATTTCTTACATACCTTGTGCAAGCCCCAATCAAATCCATTCAGCATTCCACAAATATCTGTTGGCGGTCTACTCTATGCCAGGTACTGGTTTAGGTTGTTAGGGTATGCTGCCAAACAGAAACAGAGAAAAAATATTTGCCCTCATGGAGCCGGCATTCTTCTAGAGTTATCATGGCACTTTATCTCACTATGTTCCTGACTTTTTCTTCACTAGAAAGGCAGGCATTCCCCCGAAGTTATTGTATTATCATGATTGGCACCATGACCAACCAGGAAATACTTGTTTAATGAAATGAATGCACTAATCAAATGGGAAGCAAAGAAATTTCAATGTATTTCTCTTACCCTAGGTCATTATTATAATTATTTTGAAGCTGGGGAAAACTTACTTAGAAGTAAAAGAATCCAAACCCTTGGGAATTTGATAAATAGTTATATGAACATTTCTTTAAAATTACATAAAATCCCTTGTCCCTAAAAAATTTTGCTTTCAATTATGGAGTCCTTATATAAACTCTTTTAACTTCTAGGCCAATCTGCCCATTTTCTGACTAAGAGAGTCTATGAAGGTAAAACGAGTATCAAAGATAAAAATATTACATGGTCTTCTGAAATGGAAAAATACATGTTTAAATAATGGCATTAGATATATACTTTCTATGGGCCTGGGATTACCTGGAGAGAAAGATGTTTTTCTTGCAAATTTAAAACAGCCATTAAATTCCTAAGCTATCCTTCAGAACTAGAAACAAGAATCTAGAAGACAAGGAAAAGTTTTTTTGATGTTTTGAAGTCTCACTGATTTTCTTTTTCTCTAGGGAAAAGGAAGACCACAGCAATATTTTGCTTTTGAAAAGAACACATCAGATGGACTTGAAAATTCAGCAACTTTTGTGCCTTTCAAAATGTACAGGAAAAAATTTTAAGGTGACATGTAGAGTTGGGATGTGTAACATTCAATATGGTCCCACAATTCCTTTACAAAACAAATATGGTTAATATGAGATTTTAAAAAATAGTCACTAAAATTTACACTTTTACTTTCTTTCTGAACATAAGTACCTTTATTTAAATGGGTTTATATTTTCCACCTCCTAGATGCTTTGTGCTTACATAGTTATGCTATTCTTTCTCAAAGCATTGTTAGTTGTTTCATTTTTCTAGAGCTCTCAAGTCCACTTGGTATTAGTGACTTACACTTTCCTCTGCTTTGAGAGTATGGGTAATAGCCTTTTTTTGTATACCAATTTGCTTACAGTGCAGTCTATGCTGGTAATACTGTACATTGCCTGACCTCTGAATGGAAAAATAATAACAAGTTAAAACAGTCATTTTACCTGAAGTCGATAAGGCCATAACACACCCTGCTTTCAATTCACATGCTCAATTTTCATCCACTCACTCTCGACTTTGAGAGGAAGGAATAATGACAGGTTACAGGCACTTTATTTCAAAATTCACTCACAAAGTTATTGACAAGCATTTTTCACAGAAACAGTTCTTCTCTCTGACCCTCATGAGCTGTTTACATGAAAAATGCTCTTCCTTGTAGATTAACGAGAGTGGAACCTAATTCCATACCAAACATGTAGCAATTGCTTTAGCATCTCTGTTTTTGATATGGGAACAAAAATAGGGATAATTTGCCTCAAATTGCAGTCACTTCAGTCATAATAAAATCTCAGAGAGTACTGTTTGCTTTCAACTTTCATTAGGTAAGCTGGGACTGTTATTAAGGTACCAACACATAAATGTTATATTAGCACTTAACAGAAGCATAGCATTCTCCTCGAGGAGATAAATTCTACCCTTGTCAATATAATTCCACACCAAGTGCCGTAAAAGAGTTTGAAAGGATGAAATAGTGAAGCTCTGCACTGAGGAAAAGAAATACCCTGTTCATTCAAGCTTAAAGGCCATTTTGTTGGCCCAAGGTGCTAGGGTACTGTTTAGAATATAAGTCTAGAGAAATTCTCTTAGGTCAAGTCAAACATTGAGATAAACCTTTATACATGTTTTCCTCATCTGAGGTTGCTAAATAAATTACTTTAAATTTCTGCATGCCTTCAACTGGCAATTCAACTGTAGGAAGAAATATGAGAATTTCAGACCATGATGGCCAGATGATAATCAGCGACCAAATGATACTCATCCTGTGTAAATGACTATACACACAAACACCCACATATTCCATTTTTTGAGTATGCTAAGCCCTCTTAAAATGTAAGATATCGTGCATAGCATCATGATGGAGCTGTTAAAATTAAATCTGTGTGTATCTTGACTCTTATCGCTATGTCTTTTAGATACTCTTAAAATAACTATCTCCAATTTAGGTCTAAGAAAAGTGCTGTTGCATTATGGAAATGAGGACTACCTAGTCGTCTAAAATGGAAAAAAAAGGAAGGGGAGGGCATCTAAAAGCTTTGTTATCACTGGGCCTAAATTTGCCATCTTCCATCTTCTTTCCTAGCTTTTCTGAATTCTTCATTGTGCCATCATCCCACAATTTTAAGGTCTGTTAATGAGTCTATTGTCATTTGGATTATTTACCAGCCTTAATTGCACAAAATGGTCTTTGCTAACTACCAAATTCAGGCCATATGCTTTTCAGGTGACATGTGAAATATACAAGTGACTACTCTCCTTCTGCATCTCTAAGACACATGATTAAAACATGTTGGTGATGAAGACTACTTAAATATGTTGATAGGGTTAAATGTATTTGTAGTTGCCAATTTGTGTTGTTACTCTACTAATCTGGGAACTCACCATCTTTCAGCTTTTCCCAGAAGATTAACTCATTTCCATCTACTCCTCCTTATATTCCTTGCATTATCATGATCCTGAAAATGAAAACTTGTAGATACTTGCTGTGGCTGGACTTATGGGGAAAAAGATATAAAGTACATTTTTGCTGAGACTTCAGAGTTATGGGTTGAGCAGATATTCATTTGTAACCAAGTTTGACAAGGGTGGTTTTGAGAAAGACAAAGTATATTCCCAAATGGAAATTACTCTAATTTGCACTGAATAGAAGAAACCTCAGAGCCTCCTTTCAACTTTTGGTTGTGCTCTGAAATAAGACACACACATACATATTTTTTGCCCAGTGATTTCTGCAATGTCTACTTTACTTTCATGGAAAAATGTATCTTGTCCTTTCAAATCAATACTTTAGTAAAACATTTTAACATATATTTCTTATGCCTACAAAGAAATGGGCATTAAAAACAATTTCTTAAATTCCAACCTTCTAAATTTTTTCCATTAAAAAAGGCAATATAACCAAATAAGCATTTCACTTAAACAACTAATGTATGTAGTTGTGTTGACATTGGTGTTTTCCCAATTGTCACTCCAATTGATTCAGAGGATTGATACTCAAGCCAGACAACTAAGGCAGAATACTGCTTCCACTGCTTACCGGCTATGTGATCTTAAGGCAGTCACTTAACTTCTTATTTCCCTTATCTGTAAAATGGGATAGCACTAATTCCCATCACATAGAGCCTTTATGAGAATAATATAAACATTTTTAGATTCAGCTAGATGACATCCTTATATTTGAGTACTGCCACATGAATTTATGCCCATGTTTACACTTGTGTTCATGTCAGTTAACACCTAAAGTACCTATTAGCTAGGTGTTCATTTGGCATCAACATATGCAAACACAGAACACTAAATACTGCTATAATTTTTCCTGCATCCACTATTATTGCCCTCAGATGCTTTTGCCAGTTATAAAGATAAAACTTCTGCTTTGTAGTAAAAATTAACCATAAGGAGATATTTTAATGGAATAAGACTTTAGTTTCCTAAGTTACTTGATAAATTGAGATTATGACTTGACATTAGGAAATGGTATTGCATTGGAGTAATGTACTACTTGAACTGTCTCATACTATTAGGAAAGGAACAGAGGCGAATTTAATACACAAATGATGCCCCTGTGCCATGTCAAGTAGAGGCCAAAGGAAAGCAAGACATTGCACAAAAGAAGATTTTTACAATGGTTCACGTAGAAAGGAATAGCGGAAGACTATATATGTCATTACAAGTCTTATTGCAGTATATCCATGCCAACCAGATAAGAATTTGAACCATAGGAGACAATACCGTTTTCATTTGTTAATATTGATTCACAAGACTCCTACTTTTGTAAGTATTACTTTGCAGTAGCTCATTAGCAGTATTAGAAGTAAATATACAATATGTTTGTTAAATGATGTTTCTCTATTAATCACTATTATAAAGAGGACTATTAAAATGATTATCCTTCTAAATAAAGATATATATATATATATGTAGCTAAAATAAATTAATTATAACATGTACCATGTTAAAGTAGAGCCTTTAATTATAATTATATTGGTTTTAGAGGCTTGGATTTGTTTTTTTTTTTTTTGGAGGTACTGGCGTCAGGAATTGAACCCGGGACCTTGTATGTAGGAAATCGGTACTCAACCATGGAGCTACACCGGCTCCCAGTTTGATTTTACTTAACTTTTACATTTGTTTTGGGTGTATAGTTGTGTAAAAGCTATAGGCAGAGGAGTACGTCACTAGTTTTATAGTTTTACATGTATAAGCAGTATTATAATAAAAACACAGCCATTGAAATGATGGAAATGTTCTGTTAATGAATGGTGATGATGGTAGCATAACATTGTGAACACAATTAACAGCACTGCAATATATTTGAATATGATGAAAAGGGGAAATGTTAGATTGTATATATGGTAACAGAGTAAAAAGTTTCTAAAAAATCTGTGGAACTACAACACACAAGCAGTGAACCCTATGTTAAATCACGGACCTTAATAGTACAATTATAAAAATGTGCTTTTATAAATTGTAACAAATGTTCCCCACCAATGCAAATAGGTGTATGGGGATCCTATATTTTATGCATGATTGTTCTGTAAACCCACAACTTCTCTAATAAAGAAACGAAAATAATGCAGGCCAAACTGGACATCTATAAGAAACTTTTTCTTACCTTCAAGGATAAGAAGTTTGGGAAATGCCGTTCTGGAGTAACCTGCTTTTCTTTGAAGAATGTTTCTAACCATATCTTTATCAAAAATAATGTGCAATTTTGGCTGAGAAATCTGACACATTTGGTTTCTATACAAGCCCTAGGACAGTATTGTGGGCTCAATTATTATTATTGAGAAAGAAAATGATGATAATTGGCAAACCCAATGATGATCCTCCTACTCCCCATCAATAAGATGCAAACTGATTTCTACCAGCCCAATGGCAACTTTCCTCTAGTATAATACGTGGCATGAGTCTGTACTTTTCTATTGCCACCTCCATCACCTGGACAACAATCTGATAATCTGAGCAAGTTGGGGTGAGAGGCAAGGAAAGTATGGAAACTGTTTAAATAGATTCCAAAGCTATACAAATGACATTATTATCTCATTAAGAATAATCTCAGGGCCTATTTGCTCTTTGACTTCTTATTGTTTTTGTTTCATTGTTCAAGCATAGGTTATAAGCAGTCAGGTATAGGTAGTTCATTAGCTCTTGGCTATAATAAAATATTGTTGATGAAATCTGGTTGTTTTCAGAGGTTACACATCACTAAAACATTGGCACCTTTCAGTAGACCAATGGAGTTTTCAGAGCAGAAAATACTATTATATCTTTTTGATAAATATAAAGTATATTGGTGTAGAAGCACAATGCAAAACAAAGAACATTCTTCTGGCAGTGGTAGCCCACATTAGAGAAAGAGCTGAAACTGAGAAGCAACTCCAGCTTTACCACCTGAGCATCTGCCCTTGAATTGATATTAAGTAACCATATCACTCATTATAGCCTTTAATCTCCCTAAATGATAACCTTTTAATTTTTAAACAGCCCTACTTTAAAATCATATCCCCTTTTCATGTGTTCTCCCAGCTAAAGAATTAATTTTGCAAGCAAAATATCTAAACAGTAAGCATAATAAGAATGGAACAGGTTAAAGCTCATTAGCAGCAGGGAGCAGATGTAGTAAAACTCTGCCAGTTCCCCTACATTTCCTTCTCAGCAGGCACTGGGCACCAAGCTGAGAGTTAGTTCTATAGCACAATGCTTGGCTGCTGTTTCAGCAATTGTACCTTCCATTGCTTCAAGTGTAAAACTAAGAATTCACTTTGATTTTTGATTTTTCTTTGCAATAATAATGTCTAAAAGAATCCTGCAGAGCTAAAATGTAAAGGTAAGCATCAAGTGCCAGCTAATCAGGAGACTATAAAAATGTAATTGATAAGGAAATAATTAGAGACTATAATGTTATTTTATCTTTGAAAATATTAACTTCTTGACAAACAAAGGGTCCAGATTCTGGATGAAATCAGTAGGTGCTTAAGTTAAATTTCCTTGCTATATCATGCAATATCTTCCATTCAGAACAATGCTTGTTACAAGATAGGTAAAATATAATTGTGTATATACCAAAGCAATAAGTTTATTATGATATAAATCCAAAGCAAATGAATTCTGTTCCCAAGACACACCATCTTAAATTACTAAACTAGGATTTCTTCCTTCATGTAGTATGTTGAAATCCAATCATCTTTGAGGAAATATAGCAACAGCAATTAAATTAAGGTGCCTATAGATATGAATATTAGCAAGGCTTTAGTATAAAATTCTTTGAGATTAAAATAATTTCCTGGGGCTAAAAGTAGTACTTAGATGTGCCAAAACATTGTTGGAGAGATGAATTATCAATATGAATTCACCCACTAGACTCTGGATGTCCAGGAAAGACTGTTAAGACATAATTTGTTAAGAAAAATGAACATACACTGTAGAATCCATTCCATGTGGTTTCCAACAAATCAAACTCCAACAGACGTAAATGTGAAAATCAATAAATTTATCTGCTTATTCTTACAACTCTGTAAATTACTCAAAAGCCTCTGCTATATGTTTATCTGCTGTGTTGTGTAGATTTAGTTTTTGCGATGGATTCATTCAGCCAGGTCTGATAGACAGGATGTTTTTAAGAACGATGGCATAACAGTGCTCTAGGAAAACTACTCCAACTCTTTCAAGGAAAGGAAAGGAAACTGAGTTTCTTTTAAGTGAAGTTACTGGGAGAGTGGAAATGCACACTTTGAGTATTCTGGGCTACTAAAATTCATAATTCTCCCACTTTAAAGCAATAGGATTGGCCTCAAAGCCTGGAGCAGAGCTAAATCTACAAGTATGGGTTCAACTTCTCATTCATGAAATTTCAAATGGCAACATCAAGAGGATCATTATAACATGAAGAAGTTGACCTCAAAAAAAGTCCATCTACTAGAGTTGATTGCTCTGAATTACTCGATCTAGTTCCTATTGTAAAAGGAGGAAAGTTGGTATTCCTGATATGTCTGTTCTAAAACAAACATTTTTGTGCATCTTCAGATGCAACTAGGTCCCAAGCGTATATCTCACTCAGATCACGCCTTTGGGAATTTGGGTTTGGACTTCAAACTCAATAGTTACAGGTAACATCAAAAGTTATGGCAGAGAGGGAAGTGAATGTGACTCAAGTGATTGGGCTCCTGTCTGTGATATGGAAGGCCCTGAGTTCGGTTCCCGGGGCCTCTTGGTGAGGGCAAGCTGGCCCGCACGCACAGAGAGCTGGTGGCCCACATCTGCAGAGAGCTGAGGGCCTGCTCCCGTGGAGAGCTGGTACAGCAAGATGACACAGAAAAGGGAGACAAGCAGACACAGAAGAAATGTGCAGCGAATGGACACAGAGAGCAGACAGCAAGCACAAGTGCGGGAGGAGAAGGGGGGTATAAATAAAAATAAATCTTAAAAAAAGTTTCGGTAGGTAGTAGATGTGGCTGAAGCAGTTGAGCACCTGCTTCCCACATGGGAGATCCTGAGTTCAGTTCCTGGTGCCTCCTAAAGTAGACCAAAAAATGAGCAGACAACGAGCAGGCATCAAGCAAAAACAACAAGCAGACA
>PVKH010023065.1:0-13942 GCA_004027955.1 Chaetophractus vellerosus
AAGCAAGGGCAAGCCCCCGCAAGCAGGTGGGCTGCCGGCACTGGTGAGCTTACTCAGCGGGTCACCGCATCGGGAGGAGACAAGCAGACACAGAGGAATGCAGAGAAAAATGAACACAGCAAGAACAAGCAGAAGGGGGGGGATGTATAATAAATAAAAATAAGTAAGTAAATAAATAAATAAATAAATATCTTGGAGATTCTAAAGTGCAGCCAGGTACTATCGAATGCCATAGAAGTACTTGCAGGCAGTATCTGATGCCCTTCATCTGCCAGAGAATGATCCAAGTGTTTAGATGCTACCAACAAACTTCACTTTAAGCAGTAAACTCAGCTTTTGTTTGCATGAAAATGCATACCTGAGTCTTCTGGTTGAAAATGGCTGGGTGGATGTGGTCAGGTCTCAAACCTCAACCTCTAAGCTAGAAGCATTAATTTGGGAAGAAGCTGACTTTAGCTCAGCGATTTTCAAAAGCTTCCAAAGCCTCTTCAACTGTTAAATGAAGTTAAGTGATGTTAATAATTTACATATAAAATGTAATAGAGGGAACTAGCTGTGGCTCAATTGGTAGGGCCCTGGTTAACCACATAGGAGGCCCCGGGTTTGGTTCCCGGGGCCTCCTTGAGCAGGCAGACTGCCTCACCGCAAGCAGGCAGGCCACCGCACAGTGAGCTGACTCGGCAGATAGCCCCAGTGGGGGGAGACAAGCAGACACAGAAGAACGCAAAAATGAACACAGCAAGAACAAGCAGAAAGGGGGGGTATATAATAAATAAAAAATAAATCTTTAAAAAAATAAATAAAATGTAATAGAGTAGATTTATACTTGTTTGTAGCCAATGATCCATGATTAGAGATGGGTAGTGTAGGCTATAGAGTTAGTAGTGATAATAATAGGAACTAAATATTTAAGGGGGTAAGGTTGGACAGAGCAGAAGGTGTAAAAAAACTGTTCGCTTTTTATAGTGTTCATTAGTGAGACCTAGTAAAATTCATGCAATCCTTTTTTTCTCCCTATAGATGGCAACATAAGTAATATTTCATTCTCTTGTCTGTTCTTCTTTACCCTTGGGAACAAATGAGCACCTATAAGATTGAAAACAAGAGTATCATTTTGAGATAGATGAAAAAAAGAAATTGGATTCAACAATAATTGCTCACAGAGACTTAAAATATGAAAAAATTTTTACCAAAATTCCTAAAGCCCATCTGAAATTGTAAAATAGCTTCCAGTACTCTTTCCTCTCCTCCACCTGTGAACTCCTCAGATCCCGGGGTCTTACAGGAAAACTGGAACTCCCCATTCTGAAATCTCTAGAGATGCCCTGGAGGCTCGGGATCATCATTCTCCCTCCAAGTAGCACAGCAGTGAAGCCTCCCTGTCCCCTGGGCCGGAGAAGCTGGCTCAGCCCATCCTTTTGAAGACATAAACCTCACTTCTCGTTCCGCTGTTGACAGCATGGAACAGTGTAAACTAAAGGCTCCTTCACATTTATTCATGCAGCTCAGCTCCTGCCCTGTTGACGTTCCTAAGCAGATGTACAAGTGCCCAAAGACAATTAAATTATGATTCATACTCCAGGACGCCTGCTACAGCAGGCTGCCTGGCTGTGAGTGAAAACATATTTTAGCAGTAGCTGATCTTTTCCTTTGGTCGAGGACCAAGTCAGACTAGGCATGGCTTTGAAGTTATTTCTGTCTCAGTGGATTAGAGGTATCAAAAGAAGCAGCTCCACAAACCTTTTAACAAATATTTACAATTCTGCACTAAACAACCTCCACTGTACCTTAACCTTTACTGACTTGTGAAATGCTTGCCAAGCTCCCTGCCAAACTCATGTACTTGCCAGGGTAGGAGAGAGGGTAGCAGCTCAAAGGAAATGATGAAGAACAAATCGGTAAGGCATCCACTCTCTTTACTACGGAGGAGAAACGAGGCCTTTTTGTGCTGTCTTGGCTACAGAGGTGGTTTCCTTTCCCCCATTCCCCCCACCCCAGAACTCCAAATACTTCCCTGCCCGAGTGATATTTTACTCGCTCAACCAGTGGCGATGGAGGGACACAGTGTCTTCAACTCGGTGAAGTTGTGGTACTGCACTGAAGGAAAAATTTCCAAACCTTTCAAAGGCCAGCTCATAGGCAGTGCAGGAAGGAACACAAAGCAATTGGTTCAAACTGCAGAGGAGAATGGTTATGAGGAATCAGGGTTTGTTTTTTTTTTTTAATCAGCTGATAGTTTATAGTAAGCCTCCCTCACTGGAGGTTTTAAAATGAAAATGGTTACTGCAGATTACTTAGGTTATTTCTAAATTGCTGTAGAGATTAAGTATATGGATAACACTGTATCCTATTTTTTAAAGACTCCTCGCTGTGAGCACAAAGATCTCATAATGCAAATAGAAGGAGAATGAAAAGATCAATGAAAAAAGCTGGAGGGAGGGCGACTCTAGAGTATGGGGTGTAGACCAGCAGTCCAGTCCCTCACCCCTCCCGGTCCAGATTTCCCAGAAGCCATTGCTACACACTCATGGAGCCAAGCTCATGATGAGATATGTAAAGGCGATGCACAGGAGGGGTGAGCATTGGTGAGATCCTCTAAGTAGTTTTAACCAGCAACAGAGGCCTCTACCAGAGAGGGCACCAAAGGAAGGCAGAACTTTAGAGGAAGTAGTGACAGCTGCTAACAAAACAGCTGGCAGCATTTGTTCATGAAGCCCCATGATGAAATGGAACCCAGGGACTCCAGAACTTACTGTGAGACTTTGAGGGAACCTAAAAGCCCCTTTGCAGAGATGGAGGAAAGAGTCAAAAACATGTTGTACTGTTAACAGGACCACCAGCTGTTACCTCAGGCCACTATGACCCAGTAAATACAAATGAGGAGATGATCTCAGGGATTTGATGGCTAGGATGGTAGTCAGGCATTTTATTCATTCATTCATTCATTCATTCATTCAACACATGCTTCTATTTCAAGCCACAGAGCTAAGTGTTTTGCAAAACAAAAATTAATTTATACACACATCCTACCCTCTAAAAGCTTATACTAATCACTAGTATATGTACACAAATATCTATATTACAGGATAGAAATTGGTAAGTTTCATTGTATAGTCACAGAAATCTGCATTGGTTCAGATTTCTGTGAGAGAGAGATGGTCTCCATAGATCAGGAAGATTAGGAAGGATTTTGTGGAGGAGATAAAAGTTGATATCAAATTGTTGCAGACAAATGTGGCACAGAAGGGATTCTCAAGAAGAAACACCGTGAGTATTCAGGAGAGAAATGTAGGACATACTTTTTTATAAACGGAAAATGTTCCACTCTTGTATATAGGTTGAAGTTCAAGATCACACTTCAAAGTAACTCCTGTACAATAATATTCAGTAGCATGAGCAAGACAAGTATCACCCAGTTTTCAATCCCAAACTTATTTCTTCCTACTGTCTGGAATACTCTCTCAGGCTACCAACTTTGCTGGCAGCTCAGGGAGTGAAAATTCATTTAAATAGCAGGATATGTCAATCATAATTGGGAAGGTCAGCCTGCTGGAAGGAGGGGTAGGGCAGAATACAGTGAATCACTAATTACATACAAAATGATTTTCACCCCTGCTTACCAACAAGGTAAGCCTTTCTGACTGCCCCACCTCCCTCCTCACCCCAGGTACATTTCATAGCCCACAAGCTCCTGTACATATTCTTAATTTCTTCAAATAGCTTTCTGTCGTTATGCACACCTTCATTCCTGAAAACCGGTGAAAACAACTTTTTTCCATAGGGTCATATTCCTTGTTAATTATGTAAAACTCATAAAAGTATTAGACATAGTGAATCTTATTTTGAGGCCTTAAACTTTCCATAAACTCAATATAGTATATTTCACACATTTTGAAAACATGAAACAGGAACATAGTCAGCACCACATGAAATCTAGCCCATACCTGTTATTTGTAAAGTAATCATCTTTTTTTATAGAAAATGAGTTAGCAATTCATGAATGTTTGCTTTAATTTCAGAATTGCTTTAAAGCTAAAAAAAGGAACAACAAATATTAAATATAAATGTTTCCTCTTTTCAAAAATATACACAATATATCTTTATTATTGGAAAATTAGCACAAATGCATATGAGCAAAAAGAAGAAAATAAACAACTTAGTCCCACCATTCAGAGATAATAACTGTTAATGCATTGTTTTATAAATATCCTTCCAGATACAGTTGCAAACAGGATAATGCTTACACATTATTTTGTAGTTAGCTTGTTTTATTGAACAATATACTGTGAACATCTTTCTAGGCAACAACTATTCATCTGTGTTATACAGCAATTTTAACAAAGAAATACTATTTTATTTTATAAATATACCATAGTTCATTCAAACAAATATACTTTTGTTCATTTAGATTGTTTTCGATGTTCAATTTTAAAGGCAGAACTCTGGTGAGCATGCTGATGCCAAATGTTTGCTTACATTTGTAATTATTTCTTTAGGATCAATTTATAGAAGTCTAACTTCTAGGCCAAAGTGTAGGCACATTTTAAAGTTTCCCAAGTCTTCTTCCAGAAAAAAAAAATTAGATCAATTTAATTTCCTTTCTGCAATACATGAAAGTGACCATTTTCTTGAATACTAGATATAACAATATTTTTAATTGCCTATTTTATAGGTGAAATATATGCTTTAATTTGCATGTCTTTAATTAGTTATACTGAATATTTTATATTCATATTAGCAATATAGTTGGTGTATGTTATCCCTCCCCAATTATTCCTCCCCCAAGAGAAGAACTAACTGCTGTGTGAATTTGTGTGAATTTGTCATGTATCATCTTGAATTTATACCCTGACTACATAAGTATATATTCCTAAACAATATATAACAATGTTTAGCATTTTTAACTTTATATAAATATTATCACACTGTGTCTTAGTTTGCCAAAGTACCAGAAATGTGTTGGCAATTAGAAAGGGGATTTATTTGGGGTAAAAGCTTACAGTTCCAAGGCTGTAAAATGTCCAAATCAAAGCATCATCAGAGATGTTTTTTCATGAAAATCAGCTACTGTTGATATGGCATATGGCAAGGCTCATCTCTTCAGCCTGGGCTCATCTCCTCAACCTTGAGCTGCTCCGTGTGTCCAGTCTCTTTGGGGCTTCATGCTTAAGCTTTGACTGCCAGCAATCCTTGAGTCCTCTCTCACATTGCAGGGTCAAAAATGGCAGCTTCCTTTTCCTGTGTTTGTGCCTCTCTCTGTGTCTCCATTTATATCCGACCCAGCAAGAGGGTGGAAAATCAACCTGAGTCACCTCTCACTGATGTAATCCAATCAAAAGGGTCTCACACCCACAGGAATGGATTAGACCAAAAACATACCTTTCTCTTTTGGGGATTCACCAAATTCAAACTGTCACACCATGCATATTCCTAAGTATCCTTTTTTTGTTTAATATTATATTTGTTAATTCTGTATAATTGACATATGTAGCTTTAGTTCATTCACTTTCATTGCTGCATAATAGTCCATTCTGTGAATGGAATTTATCATTTTAATTATTTATCCATTCCTTTGTAAATGAGTATTTGTATGGTTTCTTTTGCTATGAACATTCTTCACTGTGCATGCACATGTAGGAGTTTCTCTGTGATACATACTTAGGGGTAGAATTGCTGGCTTGTAGGATGTACACATCTTCAACTATATACTAGGCATTGCCCAATTGCTTTCCAGAGTGTTTATACGTTTATTCTCCTACAAATCTCAGAATTTCCTTTGCTCCACAGTCTCAACAGCCTTTAGAGTTTTCAAGCTTTTAAACCTTTGCCAATTTGTTCTTCCAATATGAACTTTAGAATTATGTTGTCAAGTTCTAAAAAATATAATCTATTGATATTTTAATAGAATTTTTAGCATCATATATTAATTTGGAAAGAATTAATACCTATATAATATACTCTTCCCATGCCAGAACATGATCTTTCTTTCCAACATTTTTTTGCCTCATAGTAAAATTTTATACTTTTATCATATAGGTCTTGCACATTTCTTAAGTTAATCCATATGCATTGCATATTTTTTTTGCTATTGTGAATGAACTCTTTTTTCAAAAGGGTAATTTTTTAAAGCCAAATTTTACTTTATTCTTTTATTGACTTTGAATTTAAGTAGATTAGTGCCCCCCCAAAAGATGAAAAATATGTTAAGAACAAATAGCTGAGCATATCCATAGCATTATCTAAAATGTCAAATAAAAGGTCAGCACTGAAATTAAATTTCAGTACCATTATAAACACTGCTGGTCCCTTCATTTTATCTGTCCCACTCCCCAGAAACCTTATTTAAAAAAAAAAAAAAAAAAAAAAAAAAAAGATCTTCACTTTTCAACTGCACCTCCTCCTAAGGCTGATAATCACTAAGTGGTCCAGAATTCATCACATGAAGCAGTGGGCAGAAAGCTGGCAACTTCATTGGGACTCTCCTCCCCAGGGCACTTGACACCACCTTGCCAAGTTTTCCTAGCAGTTGGAAGGGCTGTGCTTAACTCTCAGCTTTAACCCTAAGGTCAAAACTCAGGGACACAGGAGAGCTGTGGGGGTGGGAGTAAGAACCGGAGTTCCCATCTCCATTCACCCTTTCTCTCTGAGCATCCACCTCTTCACCAAGGGAAGTTATGGAGAGACTAGTATGAGCTCAGAATTGTGTCAGATGCCCTTAGGGTAAGGGAGGGAATGTGGAAAGGGCCAGAAGACATGGTTCCTGCTTGTGAGGAGCACTCAGTCTAGTTGAGAAGCTGACTGATGATCATGCAGAATTAGAGAGCAATTCTCTAGCTCTAAACTATATTCTTATTTTTTTCTATTGTACTCAACTGCATTAAAACATCTAGCTAGCTGGCTATATGTTTATGTATATAAGATATTTGGGGCATATTGGTTATTCCTTAGTTTCTGGTTTCAGTCTTACTCTGTGAATCAGAACAACTGAAAACTTTCCTTTAATACCACAACTGGATAGAGGATCTGATTTATTGCTGCCGTGCCTCAACAGTGACAGCTAGATTAAAAAGGTGCCATTATTTCCCTTTGGGCTCTGAGTTCAACTCTCCTGCAACCACCATTCACTGGCCCTCACTTACTCAGTTTCCCTGGCTATGGGCTGCTCTAGGCCACAGCACTTTCCACTCCCAAAATATTACGTTGAGCCCCAGCTCTGTTTAAGCACTCTCTGGAATGAAATAGTAAACTGCTTTTCACAACTTTGAAAGGGGTAGAAAAAAAAAAGTCCAGAAACCTGTGTTCCTGGGATTAATTTTACCTCTATTTAAAAACAAAACAAAACCAAAAAAACAAAAAAAAAAAACTTCTTCTCTCCAGCCCATTGACACTTGGAGTAACATGTAGTGAGAGAGAGATTAGACTCTTCATTTGTTTTGCATTATGGTGCACATCATTAAAGATCTAAATACAAAAGATATATACACAATCTTGAAGATTAAAAGCAAATTGCAAGCTATTTTGATTCTTCAGAGGGAATTAATAGTATCATGTTCCTTAATCTTTTTGTAGAGGGTTTTACAAAGTAGTTTCATAAATATGATCTCCTTAAATTCCCACAACAACCCAGTCAGGTAGGCTGAGCAGGTAATATTATTCCCATCAAATCCATAGACCTTAAGGCTAGAAGGAACTTGAAGACCTATTCTGCAGATAAGAAAACGGGTTCAGAACAGCTCACCGAGGTCACACAGCTGGTAAAGGGACTGGAAAACCTAATTCTGACTTCCAGACCTGTTCCCTTTCAACCACGCCCTTGGAGCCTTCTCTATCTCAAGCAGGGAAAGTGCAAAGTGGTCATTTTGTCTGGAAATGACCACAAGAGGAGGAAAGAGGAAGACGTGCTCAAGAATTTCAATAGCAGAAAGTCTCTTTTACCACCACAGCAGCTGAGACCCCCCACTCTCCAAGTTAGGGAGTGTGAGGTGTAGAACCCCGTGAACCTCCTCTGACTCTTATATCAACACGGCAGCTGCAGAGAAGTGCAGAGCACCCCGCCCCCTGCCCTTCAACCTCCCCGTCTGAGGTGCCTGGTCAAAGCATCCTACTTGCCCTTTCTCAGGGAATGCCCAGGGTCATTTCTAAGGCTGCCTGTGATGCTGAGGGGCCAAACTTAGTCCAAAATCTTGGAACCCTATTAGAAAAATACAATTCCACCATGAACAGAACCAAATTTTACAGTTTTTCCCCAGAATAAAAGCCATGGAATATTTCCAGAACACAGATAACTCAATGCCAGCCTCTGCCTTGTGTGAGCAGGACCAACAAGGCTAGACAAGGTAAAAGTCAAAGGAGGGAGTAAGGGACCATTTTTCATTATTGTTATTGAGAGATCTCTGTGTCTACTTTCATATTAAACAACTGACATGGCAGGTACAAAGGGGAGACAAGTTCCCCAAGGTTCTTACCCCAATCTCTCTCCCCTGGTGAGGCGGGGGAGTGTGTGCCAGCCTAGATAAGCTCTTTACTTGGCAAGCCACCAGCCATTTGGGACAAACAACTGGGTCACCATGTCCCTGTGACATCAGCACTGTTCAGACACCAGAGCAAGTAAGACAGGAATTTGATCCAAAGATTGGTTTTGGAGAACCACACTCAGACTGGAAGGCTGAGCCCCTGAAAAAGATCTGTCTCGCCAGCTGGCCAAAATAAATACATACAGAAATAAAAGAAAGGGGGAGAAAAGCAGATTATGAATAGTTTTTCCAGACATGCAATTCTAAACCTAAGTCCAGATATGCACTTTAGAAAAAGAAAAAAGTGCCCAGTCTTTTGAACTGTTTCATCTCTGGAAACAATCTTATTTTACTTTTAATTCAAAAACTGACATAGAGTGAGATCAAGGAATGTATATGCATTTATATAGAAGTTTACCATTCTGAATTAAGTATATTAATGCAAGACTGAAACGCATGTCTGCTATTTGTTACCGATATAAACATACGTGACTTTTCTATATCCTGGCTGTTAGCACTGTCTTTTTGTTATGGACTTACTGAAATCCACATCTATGTTTTAAATTCTGCTTCTTTTGGGGGAATCAAACTTCTTCCCCCAAAGTTTAAGTTTACTTATTTCAATAAACCTGCATCAAATGCTATGTGCTATGCATGCTGTCACTGGTTGAGGACTTTTTCAGGTTTTTGTTGGAAAAAGGAAGAAAAGAAAGAAAGTTAAATTCTCCATGGGAAAATAAAGCTCATGCTTTATTGTCTTGATGGTTTAGAAATCTGATCTTCATATTACTCAGAAGAGTCGACAGCAAATTTGAAGAGGTTTTAATATTCCCATAAAGAAGAGATGGATATTGTTTTGTTTCTGCTTATAAAGAACATAGTCATCTTAATCATATTTTGAAATGGTAGCATGCATTGGCTGTTTGCAATTCCACAGTCTCAAATAAAGATATCAGTGAAGCAAACTGATTATGAATAATATATTAATTATTACATGCTAGAAGTTTAACAGCAATGATATGGCTAGTAAGTAGAAGATTTAAAAGTAAAATCTTCAACAGTAAAGAAATAATTCATCCAAATACTATGATATCTTGTAAAGTGGAAAAGATATACTCGTAATTAACTGCTACATTTACTTGTTCTAAGATGCTCAAGCCTAGGGAGCAGAATATTTACAGCCTGTATTACCATTCATATCCTAAATAGCTTTTTAATGACACTGTTCTTCTTTGGTTAAATTATGTCACATAAAAGCTCCCAGAGAAATGAAAAGGAACACAGTAATGAAAAAGATATATAAAGTTCCCCAACTCCTTTAACAGCCTTGCCAATACACTCACCCGTTTACTGAACAGGCTTTCAAAGAAGCCTCTCTGACCCTCCTAATGAGCATCTTTTGAGAATCACAACAGTCATTACAAGAAAGAGATCTTATTAACCAAGAGAGTTCATATCCCATGTAAGCCCCACACATTAAATATTGCATAATCCATTCACTGGGGAGCAAGAAAGATCAATATTCTAAGTACAGTAATCTCAAATAAGCTTAAATGAATGTTTTTATATTTAGAATAATAATAATCTACTCTGAACCCTGTATTATTAGAGTAAACATTTTAATACAAAGCACTTAAACAGTTTCTCTTATTTTTGACAATTTATTTAGAACTGTTAATTATGCCTTTGATGCTTAACCAATTTATACATGAATTATTCTACAAATGAATATGAAAGAGAAGTTGTCTTTAATTGGGTATTACATAGCGTAATTAATTTTCCATGTCAAAAGATATTTATTCTTCCATTACCAATTGAGGTAGATTGGAAAGATACTCAGGAAAATCAATCTTTATACCACCAGTCCAGGTTACTGGTTGATATCAAATTTCTGTAGCCAAATCACTAAAAAAAAAAAAATCTTGTTTTGAAATCACTCAAACCAAATAAATATCAATTATAGGTGATGAATAATAAAAAAATTTTCAAAAACAAATCCACTCATGTTGTATTGATGCTGCATCTTTATGCTTCATATGTTTAATTATGTCTTAATGTTGCTTGCCCACATCAATGATGTCTGGTTTTGCGGTAAAGCTCAAATTCATAGTTTCTTTAATAGTGTCTAGCACAACATGGATCCCATTTAACAAGAGCCTTTCATGACGGTTACAAATCCCAGCAGAGCTGCCAGCTACCACGGGGTATCTTTCAAAAAAAAAAATTTTTTTAAACAAACCTATAATCACCAATAGTAAAGATTCCAGTACTGACTTGTTACTATTTTTAATAACTTCTTTTCCATCAAAAGGAAACTTTTCTGAGTACTGCGGGGCTTCTTAAAATTTAATGTGCAAACAAAACACATGCAGATTCTGTTCTGTGGGTGTGGGATGAGGCCCAAGATTCTGCATTTCTAACAGACTCCCAGGTAAGGTGGTACTGCTGATCAGGGACCACACTTTAAGTTGCCAGAGAAGAGAGAAACATTTCTAAGAATCCAGCAAGTCTGAGAACCCTCATGGGACATCCCTTGGATTTTAATGGGTTATTCTCTAAAGAGGCTCATCTCAAGCACTACCTAACTTCTCAGCTAAATTAAATTTTAAAACGACCATCATTGCTATGAAGACAGATACTTTGAATGGAAAATATGAAGCAATAACTGTCTAGCTGTAATTTAAAGGAATTAAATACATACCCGCCTACAACAAACATTCATTAATCAAACATCTGCAGATCATCAACTAAGTGCCCATCCCTACTCTACGGACTGTCAGGTGAAACAGAATTTTTTTTAAAAAACCACAAACCTTGTATGTAAAATGAAACATCCTCCCCCAAACATAAATAGCTCTACCGTTATGTAGAAAAGAATCAGTGTCCTCAAGTACAAACAAGTGAAAAGTTGGGGTTGAGAGATGCTGAGGAAAGAGATGACTGTGCAAATCAAGGAGGGCTTCTTGAAGGAGGTGGGAGTCACCCTGTGAGGGATGAGTTGGGTTGGAGATGCAGAGATGCAACGGTGCAGACAGCAGCACAGACAGAAGTTTAAATGTTTTGTCACACTTATATTTCTACAACCAATATATTTAGCCTTTAACATTTTAGGGCATTTTTTTAAAAAATTCAGAACTTTAAAGATTAAACTAAAACAGTGGTCCTCAAAGTGGGGTTTCCGAATAAGCAGCATTAGCATCACCCAGGAACTCATCAAAAATGCAAGTTCTTGCCTCCCCCCACCCCAAAGCTAATGATTCAGAAACACTCTATGGCTAGATTTGAAAACCAGTGGACTAGACCTTCTCAGGCTTCTGCACGGGTAGGAATCTCCTCCGGAGTCCATTGAAGTAGATTCTGATAGAGGACAGTTGAGGTAAGTCCTGAAATGAGCATTTTTAAACAAGCAACCCAGCTAATTCTGATGCTGAGGGGCCAGAGACCCCACTTTGAGAAAACCTGAGTTAGAGTATAATCTCAGAATACGGGATGACGGGAAGAAAAAAGGATGAGAAGAGACTCAACCAAATCAGAGAGGTGAGGAAGAAAGAGTAAAACAGCTCTAGTTTATCAGCATGAAAGCAGCCAGTAAAGAAAGGGTTTGATTCTGAATACTCTGGAAAGAAAATTAGACCCAAAAAGCTGATACCTGAGTAACTCACACATTTCATAAAGTTTGATAGACAGGTTTCATGAGGATTTTTTCAATAGCCATAAACAATTCCTCCTTTATAACAGAGGTCTCTGAGTGTGGCTCCTCTTGACATTACAAGTGTAGAGAAATTGCTCAAGTTCTTCTCCGCTTAATGCCCAAGAATTCGATAAGCCGCTGCCATTTTTTAAAGACTGTCATTTATTGCTTGTGGGCCACAGGCGAGCTTAATGGTAGAAATTACTCTTAAAAGTCATGTCCTTTTTGAAAGCAACAACAGCCTTAGCCATTTCCTCTCAGAGTTTCCTTTCTTTTTCCTGTAAACTTCTGGGGAAAGGATCGGTAAGATTCAGCATCTAAAAAATAAAGTTCCTGCTCAGTGGAAGCCTCAACCTCATAGCAAGGTGAGGTTAATTATTAGGTTTAAGGTTGCATTTTATCCTCGAATCTTCCTCATTTTAAAATAAAATTGAGTTACTCACTTTAGGTCTAGGTTATTGCAAACAGAGGATAAAACACGGAGTTCCTGAAGTCCTCAAGGATTATAATGTCTGGGGTGCCAAGAAACAGAGTTTTCGTGGAAAGAGCTTCTCAAGGATTGGAGGCAGCTGACAGGCAGCTCCTTTGCACAGGACTGGCGCTTCCGTGCTTTTCCTCCATCTCCAGTTTAGAATCCTGGCAAAGAGCAGAGGGCCGTCTAATCAAACTGCAGTACCCCTTCCTAGATGTGTGACTTTAGGCAAATTACCCAATCTCTTTCTGCTTCAGTTTTCTCATCTATAAAATGGGCATATTAATTTTAACTTCATGAGGTTGCCGTCATAATTAAAGCCATAATGCATATAAAGCACTTGGTAAAGGTCTGGCCCTTAATGCACACTTTAAAAAATTTTTATTATTTTTCTCCAAAGAACATAACAGAGAATGCTTCTAAACAGATGTGAAAATTACACTTGAACAATAAATAAAAATGCAAGTATCAGTGAAAGTTCTTTGAGAAATGAACCAGTCTATATCTAGTTAGTCAAGAAAACATTATATCAGAAAACTTTAAAAACCTCAGAAAGAAGCTTCAGCCTTTTTTTAAAATACTGCTTTGTTGGTATTTCCATTCCAAAGAATGGTGTCTATCAAAGTTTTCAGATAGTCTGGGCTTGTATCCTGGCTCTGCCCTTAAATGTGGGATCTCCACCAGCCACCTGATTTCTCCAGACCTCAGAGTCTTCATCTGGAAAATGAGGATAAGAACTCTTTGTGGGGCTTCAGTAAGCACCTGCTGCATGCAGAACCTCGGGAACCACGCTTTGTTGCTGAGCTGTGCTGGCGAATGTTGCTGTTGCTTCTGTCCCAAGGGCCCGATGGAGGAGAGTGAGTGCTGACCCCTGTGGATCTGCAGCACATCCCAAAGCAGCCACCCAAGGAGGACAAATACCTGCAAAGCTTTCTGCTTTACCATTAAGATTCATGTGATCTGTTAAAAGTTCTATTCCATGACACAGCTGTATCTTTTTACGTAAAAAAAAATTTTAAATTTTTAAAAATTAAATTACTTAAATTCCACTCACTCCCATAACAACCCCCTCCACTTCCAGCTAACACGCCTCAAGTAAAAGTGATACTTCTTGGCTGTCCACTTATTCCCCTGGTGGAAAAAACAACCCAGATTTAGGAAATCTCAAGTCTTTCCTAGAGAAAACTCTATATAAAAATCATATTTCACAACCAAGCAACAATGATAAGTCTGGAGTATTAAATTATTTCCTGGATCCCAAAGGAT
>PVKH010023066.1:0-13942 GCA_004027955.1 Chaetophractus vellerosus
GCGAAATATGGAGAACAACAAATTTCACCAATAGGGTATTGATTAAATTAATCATGGTTCACTCATTTAAAGGACTAACATGACAGTGATTAAAAGTAATCTGGCAGAGTTGCATGCAGATAGGAAACAATCTACCTGCTATATCATTAAGGGATGAGTGCAGGAAGAAGAGTGGACTATATATGGTAGCATTTGACTACCATGAACGGTCCCTGTAAGGAAATGCAAGAATATCAGTTGCTTCCAGGAAGGGGAAATGGAGAACTGGGAGACTGACTGGCAAGAGGATTTTTACTGTTCATGAACACCTTTTGATATAGAAGAGATTTTTTACTCATGTGCTTGTTTTATCTATCCAAACCACTGAATCAATCAATCTTTTAGAAGAGACTTTGAAAAGAAAATCTATCAAAAGATAGGTTTCAAAGTCAGGTATATTTGGGTACATTGTGCTATACACGGGATATAAACCCCCTCTCACTTGGTGGTGGAGGGGACATCACCATCCCAGACTCCTTGGGATTGGGGGAAGAGACATGGACTAGAGTGGACTTGCTGGTGTCCTGTTATAGACTTGTTGTGATTCATGAAATGGAAGAAGTTACAAAATTATGTGGAGCCAGTGGCCACTGGACGCTTTGGAGGCAGGGAGAGGGAAGGGCAGTTGTAATACGCGGGCTTTTTTGGGACTTGGGAATTGCCCTGGGTGATGTTGCAATGGAGGATATAGGCCATTTTATATCATCATGTATCATGGAGAACTGTGTGGGAGAGAGGGTGGTCTACAGTCTGAACTGTGGTCCATACTTGGTGGCAGAGCCCCAAAATGTGTATAACTATTGTGGGTGATGTGCCACACTGATGAAGGATGTATATGTGGGAGGTTGTGGGAGGTGTGGGAGGTGGGGCATATGGGTACCCCTAAAATTTCTGTGTAACAATTATGTAATTGATGTATCCAAAAAAATTGATTAAAAATTAAAAAAAAAAAAGAAAAGTGGTTCTCAAACGTTTTAGTCTCAGGATCTCTTAACACTCTTAAAAATTATTGAAGAGACAAAGAGCTTTTGTTTAAGTGGAATATTTACCATAATGAAACTTAAAACTGGAAATTAAAAAATATATATTTATTTACTAATTCATTTTAAAATAACAATAATAAACCTATTAGTATTAATACAAGTAGCATTTCTCATGAAAAATAACTTTTCCAAAAGAAAATTAGTTAGAAGAGTGACATTATTTTCTATTTTTGCAAATCTTTTAAAATTCTAGCTTAATAGAAAAGATCTCAATTCTCATATATGTATCTGCTTTCAGTCTGTTGCAACATGCCATGCCACATGTTATATTGCTTCTGGAGAACTCTAGTGAGAGAATATAGAGTGAAAAAAGGTATTATGAAAATACTTCTGTCTTCAGAGAACCCCTGAAATGATATTAGGGAGCATGCTTTGAGATCCACTGCTTAGAATAAAAAGAAAAGTACAATCAATTTGCCACAAAAGAAAAAAAAATCACTTTCTCTACTTGCAGTTTGCTTTCTAGAACTCTCTAACGCCATTAGTAATGTTTGTCTGTACTAACATAGAGGTTCATGAAGCTCAAAGAAGGCAACAATGCCTGATAAAAACAATATTCTAGAAACAACACTCTATCAAGTTTGGTTCTTTAATGGCATAATTCCAGCAAAGTTTTCTCTTTTGTGGAGTATAGTTTCCAACATTGGCTGAACAGGATTATATTTTGGAAAATAAAAATCTAGCTCTAAGATACAAATATTTTAAATTAATATTAATCTATTTCCCTGTTCCCTCCAAAACTAACATATTCACATCATGTAATTTATATAGGATAGGAATTGCAGCATCTAAGAGAGGGAGCCTGTAAGGGGTTATGGTAAGTTGAATTATGTACCTCCCAAAATACACTTCTTAGTCTTAATCTGTAAAATTGTGGGTATGAACCCAATTGTAAATAGGACCTCTTGAAGATGTTATTTTAGTTAAGGTGGGGCCCAAATGAATGAGGGTGGATCTTAATCCATGTAACTGGAAGCCGTATAAAGATAAAACTGGAAGCCAAAAGTTGAAGAACGCCACACAGGAAGAAGCTGAAAGTCAGTAGAAATCTTAAGAGCAGACATAAGCAGAGTGAGATCTCCATGTGACTAGAAGCAGAGATACAAACCAAGGAACCTCAAGGATTGCCAGAAGGCAGCACCAGAATGTTACAGACTCTGGGAGGAAGCAAGCTTTGCAGATATCTTAATTTTTGGCTTCTTCTAGCCTCAAAACCAGGAGCCAATAGATTTTTGTTTTTTAGGCCTAGTCACTGGATGGTAGTCCTCATAGCAGTATGGCAAACTAAGACAGGGGTTAAAATGAGTTGTAGTTAATGTGGCAACGAGTAGCACTTATTTATCTTTCTAGAAAATTTTTATTGAGTGCATACTATGTTCATTTATTGTGTTCCACACTGTTGATATAGTTGTGAGCAAAAAGGATGAATTCTGTCTTCATGGAGCTAACTGTCTGGCTGATAGACATTAAACAGAAATGTCGCATATTTTACAAACATTGTTGAAATAAAACTAGAGTAAGCCCTGAGAACACCTAACAGGTTTGGGAACTCAGACAAGTGTTCTCTCAAGAAGTGAGGCTTAAGCTGAGTTGTGAAGGAACTGAAGGAATTAATTGGTAGTCAGAGTGGGCATTGGAAGTGTTCTTCCAAGCAGAGGGATAGCAAGCACAAAGACCCTGAGGCAGGAGGGAGATCCAGGTTCCAGATGCTGAAATTAAGTCAGTGTGGCTGAATCACTGAGGCTTATGTCAACAATATCACAAGACATAGTCAATGATCAGATCATGCGGATTCTTGAATGCCATGGTGGCAACATGGGTCTTTATGCTGAAAGCAATGGGAAGCTGTTGAAAACTATCATAGATATGTTATAGAGTTTTGTTGCTATGTTTTTGGAATGCAAGGTGAAGTGGCCTTTCATCCGGGCTAATAGTTTCCTCACTGTGATGGTTTGGAGCTATGTAGCCCAGAAAAACATGTTCTCAAACTTAATCCATTCCTGTGGGTGTGAACCCACTGTAAATAGGTTCTTTTGATGAGGTTAGTTTGGTTAAGAAGTGGTCCAATTCAATCAGGATGGTCTTAATCCTATTATTGGAGTCTTTTATAAGCAGAATGAAATTCAGACAGTGAGAGAAAGCCACGGGAAGCAAGAGCTGAAGGTCAATGGAACCTGGAACGTGGAAGAAGAGGCAGAGGCCAGGAGAAGCCACCATTTGCACTGACAAGTGACAGAGGAGCCCAAGACCAAAGATCATTGGCAGCCAACCCAAGAATACCAGTCTTTGGGAAGAAAGCATTGCCCTGATGTTGCCTTGATTTGGGCTTTTTCCTAGCCTCAAAACTGGAGCTAATAAATTCCCATTGTTTAAGCCAACCCATTGTGTGGCATTTGCTTGAGCAGCCAAGGAAACTAAAACACACACTATTCCCAGTTGAAAGTGAACTTAACCAGCTGATTGCTTGAGTTTCAAAGAGTACTCCCTGACCTCAGTCACCAATGTGTGATATTAACATTCCATCAGAGAGTATTACTTGGAATTTTCTTCCCAACTGTTATTGAAAGTTTCAGGGAGAAATGAATTTTCAGGATTATTTTCTAGGAAATACGTTACTATCACTTCAATCCTTTGATTCTAAGCGTTTTATTGAAGTATCAATCAACAACCATAACTGTCCATACCGGTACACTAGTAGCTGAGCACTTGAATCATCTTCCCTGAGTTCAGCTTCAATGATGCAGCCTCAGCTTCTAACAAAGGGTGTTATAAGGAAAAGTCCCATGATATCTGTGTCTGGATTTGCTGACAACACACTCTTAGGACAAAGTCTATCATATTATCCAGAGTTCTCATAAAGTCCCACATGAAAAAAAAATTAAAAATCATTAGAATATAGTGCTAGGAAACACATTTCTTGTGCAAGAAACTAATACATTTCTTCTTTTGTATTAATAAGAGCAACTTAAATTACCACACTGCTCCAACTTTAGCTGCCAGAGTTAAACCTGAAGCTCAACAGTCTTAATTATGATGACCCTTGTATGTTCTCTTCTTTATTTTATTCATTTTTTTAAAGATTTATTTTCTATTTATTTATATATCCCCCCCTTGCTGCTTGTTCTTGCTGTGTTCATTTTTGCTTTCGCGTTCCTCCGTGTCTGCTTGTCTCCCCCTGCTGCGGCATCCCGCCGAGTCAGCTCACCACGTGGCGGTTTGCCTGCTCACAGCGGCTTGCCTTCTCGAGGCGACCAGCCTTCTCAAGGAGACCCCAGGAAATGAACTCGGGGCCTCCCATGTGGTAAACCAGGGCTCTACCAATTGAGCCACAGCTGGTTCCCTACTTTATATATTTTGCATATATTTCACTAACCTAAAATCTATCTTGTAAGCTATCTCTAAATCTTTGTGATATATGGAGCACAAATATACATATTACAGAACTACACTTTCAGTTCCAAGAAGTTTACCCAAAATATTGATGAACGCTCAAACAAGTCCAATGTGACCAATTTAATTACAGACCCTTTTATTTTAACTTTACTGGGGTAGGTGGTACCAGAAAGTATTAAGATTTATCCGTACCACTGTAAGGATGAATGAACATTACATAAAATGAAAAATGATGATGTATGTTTAAGGTGGAATTACATATTTACCTTAATGATAGCATTTTCACTACAAAATCAGGATGGGGGCATCAAACATATGGGCCATGGCCTCATTCCAAACTGCTGATGTTCATTCTGGATCACTAATGATTTACTGAAGCTCACGTACTACTGCTGCCAAGACAGGGAGCTTGTATTGAAATGTACACTTCAGGACCAAATTTATTGCCTTCTCATCTAAGAAAGCTGAAGCCAGGACAGTAGAGCAGAACAGTAAATTAATGATGGGAGTAGAAGACCCTGCAGAAACTTCAGGAAAAAATTCCAAATAATAAGGCAAGAGATGTATAGTTACCGCCTACTTTTGGATATGTGTAAGTGATTATTAAAAGACTGATTTCCTGAAACTAAGTTCTTTTAGCTCATTACCTACACATATACATACTCACACATAGCCCCATAAACACAGATCTTGATTGTGATTGGCAGAATTCTAAGATGAACCCCCAATGACCCATGTCCTGGTATTATCCCTTTCCTTTGTGGTCTGTAACTTGCTTTTACTCCAGAGAATATAGGAAAGGTGAAAGGGGTCTTCAGATGTAATTAAGGGCCTTAATCAGTTGACTTTACATTAATCAAAAGGGAGATGGTCTAAGGTGGGTCTAGTCTAGCAGATGAGTCCTTTAAAATAGGGCCTAGAAGTGGAGACTTTCTTCTCCTGCCTTGAAGAGTCAAGCTTCCACAAGTTTTACAGCTGTAAGGAAATTCATTTTTCCCACAAGCACTTGAACATGGAAGAGGACCCTGAGCCTCAACTGAGACCTTAGCCCTGGCTGATACCTAGACTGGAACCTTATAAGACTTGCAGTAGAGGACCCAGCTAAGCCAAGCCCAGTCTCTTGACCCATGGAAGCGTGACATAATAAATATGTGTTGTTTTAAGCTTCTAACCATATAGCAATTTGTTACACAGCAATAGAAAAACCAATACTATGACGTTTAGTGCTATGTAAAAGGTGCCATCTGAAAGCACATATGTTGCTTAATTAATACAATGCCAGTATTTGAATATAATTGAGAAAAAATCCATGGTGTTTCACAAACATAAACATACATTCAATTCTGCATTCATATACACTCAAGTTTGTCATCAAGGGAGAAAAGTAAATTTGTTTGCGTTACTTCTTCCCCCCGAATTGCTCTATATGTTGTCCTACTCATCCTAACTAAAGTTAAATACATATATTTAGCGGTCCAGCTAGACACCTCAAAATCACCATTGAATACTCATTCCCTATCATACCAATTCCTTTTTATTTATGTATGTATTTATTTTTAGGGAGGTAGCAGAGATTGAACCCAGAACCTTGTACATGGGAAGCAGGCACTCAACCACTGAACTACATCCTCTCACCAGTGAGAGTTGGTTCTTTCATTTGTTTGTTTGTTTTTAGGAGGTACCAGGGATTGAACCCAGGACCTCATACATGGGAAGCAGGTGCTCAACCTCTTGAGCTACATCTGCTCCCCACTAATTCCTTTTAAATCATTTTCATCCCATTCTTTAGCTATATGATACTACCACTCATGAACTCTTTCTTGGATCAACCAAGCCTTTAAACTGATCTTCATGTACATAATTTCCCTACAACCTCCTCAAACTCACCTGCCAATAAATTCCTGTTGTTAAGCCAACCCATTGTGTGGTATTTGTCATAGTATCCAGGAAATTAAGACAAATATTATCCACAAAGTAATGAGAAATCACTGAAGAATTTACAGTAGAAGAATGATGAAAACACATACACACACACACGCAGACATGCAGTGAAGTATTTCCTTGAAGGTAATCATTATTGATTTGCAAAGGAAAGCTGTATCATGAATCAGCAATCTTCTTGGGAGGAACAGCTGCTTATTAACCCTGTTACCTTGGATAATTTAGTTAAAAATTCAATTTTTTGGTGAACAACTTTTAGAAGACTGAAATAATAATCACTGTGAAGGCCTGGCATAGTACTAGTTCAATAAAACTTAGTTCTGGTTCTTTCCCCTCCCTATTGCTAAGTGGTAAGACATGAAAGAGTATCTGTCCTGTCCATTAACATTGAATTAAAGCTTGCTGAGTGTGTTTGATCTCAGGGAGTGCACATATCTAAGTAGCAACAACATTAACATCTGAACTGCAACTAATGATGAAAGTTGGGGGAAAAAGAAGACCGTGTTGACAATAGGGGATATTTTTATCTTTGGATAATTGAGTTAGTAGAGATGAGTAGAGAAAACCCTCTACTGGCTGATAGGAGAAGACATAAAATGTGGGTTCCCTTAATGAAAATGGAAGGATTTCTTAGGTAACACTTGTTATTCCCACAACTCTTGGATGTAAAAAAAAAAAAATGTGTCTGCAAAGAGACTGTGTCTATCTGTCACCATATACTCTTGGGAATAAGTCATCATTTTTAACCAGCTACTCTGCATATGAGTTGCCAAAGGTAAATGTCAAGGGCCGAACCACTAGGTTTTTCCCCTCCTTCATTTCTTACCTCTTACCATGGCTACAGAACATTGTACTATTGGCAGAAAAAAAAAATGTACTCCATGGACTCAACCCACAAAAAAGGCAAATTCTCTAATTTGTAGTTTGGAAGGAAAAAGTCTGAGAATTTAAGCAGAAAGCAAGAACATTCTTCTCATTCTCTATAAGCAGATGACACAGATTTTTAAAGGATGACACAGTCAGGGGGATGACTGGGCAGATCTTGAAGCAATCTGGTGGTCACACGGGAAAAGTCTTTTTTAAGGCCACACTCACATTTTTGGGATGTCGTTGTTTAAGCGAGTGTAAAAAAGTGTCAGAGCTGCTAACTGCACAGCTCACCAGATGCAGGAGGGGGATTTGCCACTCCAACTATGCTGAAGTCTGGATTGAGCCAAAAATCTGGAAGGAGAAAATAAGAAGAGATTTCTCTTCTCCAAGTCCTAAAAGGACAGGAGATTGTATTAGATTGAACTATGTGAAATTGCCAATATTTAACAACTTAACCCTACAAAGATGATGAACCCCGTACATTGAAGAAGTGAAGCAGAGAGAACTGGCTTCAGTTTAATAACCCATATCTTCTACACACCAAAGTAATAAAAATACATAAGCAGAAAAAGAGATGATGATATAATCAAGAAGTCATTGATTTTATATTCCCTTTATACTCTGAATGTTTTTTAAAAGTAGTGACTTAATATCAATACTTCTGTTCTAACAAAATGTTCTTCTTAAGTGAAAAAGATTTGTGTGTGTGTGTGGTTAACCTAATATAAAGCAGGCTTGATTTTCATTAACAATAGCATTTAAAAGAAGCAAAATTCAGAGATGAGTGCAGCGAAATGTTGGTTTTCAGATAATGTCCCCTCACTTTCCCTCCCTCAGCACTTCCAGGCTATTTGCATGAACACATCTATTCCCGTTGTACTAGAGGAAATTTTATCACATCATTCCTTTCTCACACCATGAAGAAAAATTGAAATATAAAGATTGGAGAATTCTAATACGCACCAGAAGAGAACTTAAGCTGCCAAAAGGTGTTATTATTGCAGAGACAATCTTCACTTAACATGATTGGAAAGACTGTGGATAATAGAGTCTTAACCCAACAGTGAAAATATTTATGGAAGGAAATAAACCTTACTGTGTTTCTTCTTTCCCTCTCTACTGGTTGTGATTTCTCAACCCTCTTAAAAAATAAAAGTATTTGGAGAATCCAAAGTAATATTATATATAAAAAATAACCAGTAATATCACACCTTTTCCACACACAAAGAAAATGTTTATGTCAGGATTGTGTTCTTGTCCTGACTTCACTAATCTTTGCAATTCATCTCCCCTACCGTCTACCATCCCCAGTACCTCCAGCCTAAGTTGGTATCACCCTCCTCCCCTTTCGAATAGATAGGGCTAGTGCATAGCAAATGGCACATTTACCTCTGAGGATTGAATAGAGTTGAACTTTAAATTTCCTAATCTGAAGTTATAATTATTTTTCTTCTTAGATCAGTAAACAGATTTTTTAAAGAGCAACTCTAGGGAAGTGGATGTGGCTCAAGCGATTGAGCTCCTGCCTACTACATGGGAGGTCCCGTGTTCGGTTCCCGGTATCTCCTAAGAGGAAGATGAGCACACAATAAACAGACAGCAAGTGCAAACAATGAGGGGATGGGGAGAAATAAATAAATTAATTAAATACATCTTTAAAAAAAAGAGCAACTCTATGGGGCAGGATTTCAGATCCAAAATAAGTGCTCAGGGTACAAAAGTCAGCAAATATCCTCGCTTGCCAATTAATACAGAATGCTCTTGGCATCCGGTAACCTTTCCATTCCATGTATTAATGATTAAGGATTCCACAAACATAGACTTGATGAAATGTCCACAGATCTCTTCTCTTCTCCTGATATAAAAATCATGGATTCAGGCTTGTTTTCAAATACACGCAAGCTGGCAAACTGTGCCCTGCCCAGACATCATGTTTCAAATGAGGAATTTGTGTTTATATTGAACAACTCAGGGCTAGGACACCTCCTTAGGTTCCATTACTGGCTCTTCTTTTCCCACTTGTATGTTAAATATATGTTAAATGCTGGTATACCCCCGACTTTTATCCTCAAGCCTCTTCTCTGTTGACATTTCTTCTTTAGGTGCTCTTATTCATTCCTATTTTATTTTGTTAGTAACTCCCAAACCAATCTACATCATTCCTTCATTCTTCTGAGCCCCTGGAATCTAAAGAATTGAAAAAAAAAATAGAATTTTGTAGTCAGAAGGGCTCTGGCTTCGAGCTATGGGAATCTGCCAGTTCTATATCCTTCTAAGTGTCATTTTCCATGCCTGCATATAAAATTAATAGTGTTTACTGCATGGTCTATTGTAAGAAATGAAATATCATGTGTGTAAACCTCCCAGGAGTAACAGACCCCAAAAATTAATTAAAAGATGGTAATCCTGAGGAAATGATGATGATGATGAGGAGGAGGATGATGGATGAGACAACTCTCTACTGGACATCTCCATTTGTATGCTCACAGGCAAATTCAAACTGAGTTCATCAACTTTCTTCAGTTAAAGTGAGCAGTGCTACCATACCCACTCAGATAACAGCATAGCTTAAAATTTCTGTCTCTATTCCTCATTCACTCACCCTTTTCCAAATGATTGTGAAGAATGACAAATCTAACCTATTAATATCATCCTATTAATGTCATCTTATTTCTTCTGCTGCTCTAGTTTATGCCTTTATCACCTTTATCTGCAGATAGTATTAATGTCTTAACCGATTTCCCCAACTCCAGTCTTGCCCTATTCTTATTCCTCCTCTACATTGCCACTAAAGGAATTTCACTAGAATACATGTTTGATAATGTTCAACTTTAGCTTAAAACTCTTCTATGTAAGGGACAATTAGGATCACATATGATAAAGCACTCTCTCTTAAACATTGATTGGTAAATAATTGTTCTTAATACTACCTTAGAGGAATGTAAAGATTGTTATATCTTGGAATAGGGAAATAACTGTGGTATATTTATCCTAATATTGAGTGATAGGAAGAAGGCTAAGGAGAAGGATAAGACAACAAAGAAAAAATAAAGGTATAGTAATTGTTCTATGCATTAATGGTGCTATAAAAATGCATATATATTAATAAAAACAAATAGGTTTGAGAGCAAATCTCTTGGTTTAAACCTCTGTTTACCACTCAATATGGTAACAAAGTACCTAAGTTTCAAGAATGAACAGTTAAGGAATTATTCTAATCAATGACAGTTCTTTAGAATAGCCAACCTAGAGAAAGGAACTTTCAGAGGGAGAAACAGAGTAGAGTAGGAGGTGTTTGTTGTTTTTGTTTGTAAGAGGACTATCAAACCCAAAGGCTTAGTGGTGAGAGCTAGCAAATCATATATAGATACACTTAACCACAGGTAAAAGCTCATGGTAGATATGAAAAGAAAATACAATTGATGAAATGGAGGAAGAATCTTGGGCAAGTTGGCAAAAAACAAAGCAAAAGAGCAGTAATTTTGCAATAACACATATAAACATACACACACACATACACACATGCACACAAGTATTTGAAGGATTTCCTGGAATGGACAGGTACAGAAATAATTGACATTAGAAAACCAGAGCTGGAAAGGCTGTCATAGCAAATTCCTAGTGAAAAACATATAGAGATTATGGGGAAAAATGTCTCCTAAGAGGTAATAGCTTGAAGTGTCATTTTTCACCTTTTTCAAATGAGTTGAGAAAACAATTTAGCTAAATTGATGCAATTAATTAGTGGTGTGCTGAAATGGAGTATTATCTACCTATATATTCATGATAAAAAAGTACTTGTTATGTTTAATGTAATGGCATAAATGATCCAGCTAAAGCAATGTCATTGCACATTTTATCTGCAGACAAATATTTTCATAATGTTTATGTCTTAAGTACATTTCAACCTTTCCCCCACCCAAACAAGTGATACATGAGAATGACTACATGGAGACAACTCATAAGTTTCAAGTTTACTTCAGATGTCTAGGTGTTTATGGATTCTACAATTATATTTTTTTAACAAATGATTTTAATTAAAAACCCTTTTATGTAATAGCATGAAACAGGTCAGTCAACAAGTCACATTTCTACTTATAAAATCTCACTTAAATTTATCTATTCCTTTCCATCCTTACTGTTACAGCCTTACTTTTAGGCTATTATCACTTATTTCTTCTCTGGTTTACTGCAATAAACACCTAAGTCACACCTACAGTTTCTTCCTGCTCCATGCTCCAGATATCTGCCAGAGTTAGCTTTTAAAAATTCAAAGCCAAATATTAATCTCCTCACTTAAAATCTATCAGTGCCTCTCTAACATTTTCAGAGGAAAGTTGGGAAACTTTTAGGAAAGCCATATCTCCTTCTCCCATTCTCTTCATTTGCTCCATCCTATACAGCCTGAAATCCATACATATTCCAAGGCTTCTGCCTTGGAAAATCCTAGACATCAGATATTATAGCATTTAGCCAGCTATGTAAAAATTTATATTATTCATATAAATTATTATTTCTATTTTTTTTTAAAGTCAGATGATAGTGATACTCTGGTAAACAAACTACTAGTGAGAAGTTGAGGAGACAATTGCTGTCTTGCAGTTTTATCTTTTATTGTTTGTAATTTTCTTGCACTTATTTTTAATAGGCAGATTTTATAATAGACAGAAGAACCAAACACTCATTAATTAACTACAGCAAATATTTAAAGCAAATGCTTAGACACTAACAGCATCCAAAGCAATAAACAGGCTGCCAGACTGGGTGACAGCCAATGCTGATATATACTCTTGCTTTCCCACAGACTCACACTACACCCTCAAGAGCTTTTTAGGGGTTCAAACTTTTCTGGAATTTTTTATGAGTTTTAACAGATATAATGACCAACATACAAAGGATTGTCTAGTCCAATACTGTCAAGCCAAGAATCTAATTTGGTCAAATCAGTTTAAAAAAATCTTTGGGGTAAAGTTACATTGAACTTGTTTGGTAAAGTTGCTCAATTAGTTCAACGAACTAGTGCTGCAATTGGTCATGTCTTAGTGCTAGCTAAGGAGATAGAAACATAAAAAAAAAAGCATTCTTTGATATATGACATACCAGAAAGACTAATATTTTTCTCCATGCTATGTCTAATTAATGAGATATTTTCTTAAAAATTATTAATATATTTTAACTCCTTTATAATTGAATAACATTCTATCAGAGAGCAAATGGTATTGCAACTGAGTCTGGAGTTCCCCATGTCATGGCTGCCATTAAAAACAAACACAAGGTCCTGGGAAAATGGCATTGGAGTATGTTGGCAGGGAGGGTTTACTTCTCTTACAGAAACAGCAGAGGAAGGGCAGAAACTCTCAGAAGACTGTTTTGGGAGTATACAAACCAGGGGAAGGCTGATCATTGTTCAGGAGAGAGTGGGACAGAGAGATGAAGAAGCCGAAATGAAAACTGTGAGTGACTCACTCCCCCGACCCCGGCAGGAAATTGTGCCCTTCCCCCACCCTGGAGGTGAACAGAAAACCTGTGGCTGATTGCTACCCACTGAGAGGGAAGTGCACCTTTCCCTCCCTGGAAAGAAGAAAGGTGCAGGAGAGGGCTAAGTGTGGTTTCTCTTCAGCAAGTTTAAACAGTAGAGCTCAGCTTTGAGTTCCAGCCCTGAGGGGCCCAAAAACCCTAGCTGGAGGAGTTTGGAAGAGACATGTTTGCCTAAGAATGTCATCTGCTGACAGTTGGGGAAAATGAAGGAAAAAAAAAAAAGGTTTCTTGGAGTCTCTCCTGTCCCTGTACCCTTGGATTGTTCTGCACCCTATTAGTGGGTCCCTGACCCAAGTTTTGATAACATAAACAGGGCAATTTTAAAGGGTTGGAATAAGTTGAACCAAAAATCAAAATTGAGCCAAGAAAAAAAGCAACCAACTATAAAATCCTAGGCAAGAAAGAGAAGTTGGCCATCAGAGTAAATGCACCAATATAATCAACATAGACATCGGCAAAAAATTATAATCCATACTAAGGAACAGGAAGACATGACCCAGAAAGGAACAAATTAAAAATCCTGATGAGATGCAGAATTTAGAATTTAAAACAACTAATCAATGATGTTCAAAAAATTTATTAAATCAATTCAGGAGTTAAAGGGAAACATGGGTAAAGAGAGAAAAGATATTAAGAAGATACTAGGTGAGCATAAAGAACAAATTGAAAGCTTACAAAGAAAAGTAACACATCTTATCAGAATGAAAGACACAATGGATGAGATTAAAATTACATTAGAGGGCCCGGCTAGATAGCTCAGTGGATAAAGAGCTCGCCGGTGTACCACATGGGAGGCCCCGGGTTCGGTTCCCGGGGACCTCTCCGAGCGGGCAGACGGCCTTGAGAAAGGCAAGCCACCATGGGCGGGGCAGAGCCGCCGTGGACAAGGCAAAAAAAGCCACCACGGGCAGGGCGGAGCCCCCACGGGCATGGCAAAGTCACCCGTGAAAAGCGGAGCTGCCGCCTGCGAAATGCGGAAGCCGAGCAGCCCGCAAAAAACATGGAGGACTGCTGCCCGCAAAACATGGAGCGGAGCCTCCCGTGGGAATGGAATGGAGACACCCTCGAACGGAACGAGCCACCGCCGTGGAGGGCCGACTCGGCGCGTCGCCGCGGGG
>PVKH010023067.1:0-13941 GCA_004027955.1 Chaetophractus vellerosus
CTTTTTGGTACTTTTCAAAGCCACATCTACCTACGAGACTGATCTCCTCCAATGCTCTTCCCTCCAGAGACTGAAAGAACTGCATTTAAAAATCATTAAGTGGCCCAGAATTGCCTGTGTTCCAGTCCACAGCACACGCAGAACCACCATGGCAGGTGTGGAGATGAAAGTTCTGGTGGTACCTGGCGCAGGTCTGTGTCATGTGGGCATGGAACTACTTTAAGACCCAACATATCAAACCAGGGAAAATGTCTTTGCTTCTCTTTCTGCCTCATCACCAGAAGCTGCGCACTCAGAAAGCCTCAGAAGTGACTTATATCTGTTGCTCCCAGTGGCCCACTGTACCAAGACCAGGAATAACGGTTCTGATGAAAGCATTACAAAATGCTGCAGGCTGATAGATTCCAGCTAAAAGGACAACATACTATAAATACAAAATCTGCTATTTTTTCCTGTCAGCAAGTCAGAATTATGGCTTTTCTATATGCCACTCCTGACACACAGAATAACTCATTTCTAACTATAGCAGCAATTCCAGGAATACCCCAGAACCGTAAGTGCTGCTTCATTTACAATAAACTTCCAGGGATGATCAAACAATCAATGCCAACTTGGTGGTTCAGGGCTCTCTGCACTGCTCCCAACCAGCCTGCCTTCCGCTGAGAGACAGTGTCTGGGAAAAGTAAATACTGTATGCTTAAAGTGGGTAAGTGTTTTCCTAAAAGCTACACTGTATCAAGATGCTTTACTACTTTTTCTTCTTTTAAACCTGATTAGCACTAATGCATTTATAAAGTTATTATGGAGCAAAGAATATAAGATTCAGTGAAGGCACCCATGTCCTTACCCATAGTGGCAGAGCAGACATGGGGCACGTGGGGAAAGGCTTGTCTTCTTGTTATGTGCATTTTCATCATTCATTCCTAAAATATTTATTAAGCAATTATACCATTACAATAAAACCTTGCATTTATATGGTCCTTTATAGATTAAAAAGAGCTTTCACATCTATAACCACACTGGAGTCTTACAGTCCCTTTTCACAGATGAGACAACTAAGCTTCAAACTTTCCCACGGTCAACTAACTGGCCAGTGAGTCGTGAGACTTAAGTCGCAAACATTTTACTTAGCTTCCAGCTTCCCTGCCCTTTCAGTTTACTGCACTGCACTGGGCAATGCTCTAGGCTCTGGGAAAGTACTAAGTAGGAACACAGTTAAAAGCTGAGCCTACCAAAAACCTTACAGTCTATAAACATAAATATATATGCAGGGAACCTCAAGCAAAAGGATGCAGAAGGGATGCTGAAAGGCAGTAAGAACTACAGGAGTCAAGAAAAGAGAGGAGGGAGGTGGATGGAGCTCAGTAGTTTGAGCACCTGCTTCCCATGTATGAGGTCCCGGGTTCAATCCCTGGTACAGCCTAAAAAAAAAAAAAACAAAACCTTACAAACTTTACCTTGAAACCATATTATACTACACACCAACTCTGCTAATTTTCCATTAATTTGTATTTCCATTAAAGAAACATGAAGAAAACAACCTTGTATCTTCTTCTTCCTAATCTATATTAACTTATTTGATGTCTACTGCATATTCATTTACTACCTCTCTCCTGTTATGCACTAAGCTCTTTTGGGGCAGAAACCCATTGAACATGTTTCTTGTTAACTCTTAAATCACCCATCTCTTAAAACAGAAGTGAGTTCTGCTTACCTTAGAGCAAAATTGAATTTAAGTGGAAGATATCAGCACACAGGGAGAGTCTGATAAGGACCCCACTGTTAGCATGACCACCACTAGTCAGTACTTCACCTCCGTGACTGGACTTTCAACTCTGCCATTTCCATGAATGATCTCAAGCCATTCCTCTGTACTTTTACCATTCCCTCCAGATTTAAAGCCCTATGAAGAAGAAGGGATCCAAGAGGTTGAAACTAGGTCATCCTCAGTCATGTAACTGCACCTCCTTCAGCTACCACAGAAGATCACCACAGAAAAAAAGGAGATTCAGATGCTAGACAATCCCCCAAATGGCAAATATTCACTTCTGTCTATACCCCAGAGGAACTCAACTATGTCCTCAAAATACAGGTGAAGGTGGAGAACAAAAATGAAAATAAAAGGAAATCCCAAGAGAAATGTTTTTCCTAAATGGTCTCCTAAACCTCTCTTCAACCAAACAGGCATAATCAGTACTTACAATTAGCTTTGAAACAGTGCTGCCAACAAAAATTCCAATCTTAACACGCAGACAGAGCTCCCAGAGTCTCCTGTTTGCCTAATGAGTACTGCAGTCAGTCTTTGCCAAGGCAGCAGCCAGCATCAGGGCAGGGCAAAATCGCCAGGTCAACATTGTTCCTCCAAAGCCACTGAGATACCTCTTATTTCCCTACCCCCATCTGGCCCAGTTTTCTCTAGCATCCGTGGAGGATCTAGTAAGGGTTACACATCACTATCTGATATCCAAGAGCCTTTGCTTACAGCTATGCCTTAAAACAATATCCATGACCCACAGTAAGAAATATATTTTACAGTATACATGTGTACAGGGCAAACAAGTTTCACAAAAAGATACTTAACCATACTACATGCAATGTACTCTGGTATTTTCTAATCTATACGATTGGCTTCTATTTACTTTTCTTTTTAACACTAAACAAGACCCACAAGCTAGATTTCACAATGCACTAATGATGAACTACAGTTTGAAAAACCTCAAGTTAAAGGACTCAATAAAATTACCAATGATAAAATTTACCTTATTTTCACTGTTTTTATTCAATGCATATACCTTACCCAACTGAGTAAGATTTATTTTATGTGGAATTCCTTGACAACTAGAAGATTATCCCTATTTTTCCACAATGTATAGTTTATGACATTTCAAACACAAAGAGCCAGACTGAGAGTGACTCTACAATGCCTAATTCACAGCTTTCCTTTCACAATTCAGCTTCTCCTTCCAGAAAGCTCTTCAGTTCATTACCTCATAGGTCCATATAATGGTGCCAACATTACATGGAGATCTAGAAAATGTAGAAATTGTGCCCGTAAAATATGGAAGATCCATGTTTTAAATCCTGCCAATTACCATTACTCAAGATTAATACCCACAGTCCACAGACCCCAATTGCTATTTTATGATCACATTCCCTAGTGATCCTTCTGCAGGAGCCTAAATAATTCAAAATGCATTCTATGTACTTTGCATCTGTGCAAAACTCCCAATGTAGTTCAAAGAAATTAGCAGTGAATGGAGAGAAGAGTTCAGCTTATGGCCATCAATGGGAACTTCTGGGGACAGAAGGAGCTTTTCCAAGTGTTGGAAATTTAGATGGTAGATGGTATATATCATGATTAAGTTGTGCCTTTTGTAGCAACTTTTATTTTTATATTTCCCTACCAATAAACTGAAAAAGTTGATCAGATGTAGCTATTCTTTCCCAAGATAAATGTTCACTTCCCACCCACCCTGCACACAAAAAGACAGAGCTTCAATGAAACACTTTTTAGAATCCTTGAAGCCAGGTCTCAAGCAAGTCCACAGCATGGCCACATCCATAATTCTTATTATCAAACAGCCCTCCTCTGACAGACAATACTTGAATTTAGCCAAATCAGCGTTCATCTCATTGCACCAAGCTATTTAGTGGCAATGCTTGGTCTTCTTTTAATCCACTTAATGGTCCTTTGGCTGGGGGAATGGAAGGTGGGAGTGGGGTGCAGTACAGACTTATTTTCTCTCTCCTTTCAAGAGAAGAAAAGTATAGAAAGAGAAGAGGGGAGATAATTTGCCAAGACTGCTGTGACGGTAAATATGATAGGATGTAAATGACTAGTTAGACTAAATATAAAAACACAAATATAATAACCATTTGGAAGAATCTGTTAAAGCTCACTTGCTCCTGGGCATCATTAAGTAAGTAAAACAAACAAAGAAAAACCCATATGTAAAGCATGAGGCTCAGCTCAATGGGAAGAAAAGAAAGCAACAAAAGATAAATCACCAGGGAAGAGTTAGCAACCCAAGAACATGACAAGGTAGCATGACTGATTGTCAAATATGGGACACAGCCAACCAAGGCAAAAGAGCATGTTCAGAGTAGGTGTGAGGGTAGGGGCTAATCCAAAAGGCCTGGGGGAAAACCGGCAAAGTGGAGTTAAATGTGCAGGCCAAGAAGACCTGCACCAGAACCTGTGCCCTGCCGCTCAGTAGCTGGGTTCAAATAACTTTTAACTTAATGTGATTTTTCCCATTTGCAAATAAGGATTTTTTTTTTAAAAACAAGGTTATTTTCAGCTCTAGGGGAAAAAATGTATATGTGGGTCTAGTAGAACAGCTGGCCTACAGTAAACATGTAATACTGCTATCATCACTAAGGAAGAGGAGGGATATGGGCTGGGTCTTTAGGAATGGGGAGGATACAGACTGGATGAGAATAGGGGCTGTCTGAGGGGTACATGCCGAATATTGGAAACGTCATTCAGGAACAGCAAAAGAAAGGCAGGGGAGCATAAAGTACTTTGGCTAGAGACTGAACAGACGGTTTGTATAAAAGAACAGAAAGCGGAGGTAAGGAAGAAAGTCAGGGCTAGTTTACAGTAGCACACACATGCCCCACTGGACTTTCCTCTAAGAAGACAACCCCCAAGGAGAACTCAAATCTCCAGACTTACATGAATTCCTCAGAAACAAGGAAGTCCCCCTGAATCTGAATGCATGTAATGTGGGAGTGGGGGCTCTCAAACTCAGGGAGACAATGAGGGAAGGGACAAGTACAGGACCCTTAAAACTGAACTGTGTACAAATACTTTCCTTTTAAATATTTTAAATGACTCAACTAGTACTAGATGTATATACAAAGGCACTGCCCACTGAGATTCCTCCCTTCCCCTTTTATTGAACATTCCAGAACAAATTAACTGAACAGCCTCAAATAGTGCTACTAGTAAGAGCCAATTTTAATATTCCTCTGGGAAATCCATATTCTCCCTCACTATACATGCACATACTCACACACACAAAGAAGGGATTTCTTTCTTTTAAAAGAATAAAATGAGAAGCTATAGGTTTTCATCTGTGATTCATGCTATGAATGAGTCAGAAAAACTTTCCCAAAGCTTTTGTCCTCATAGCTCAAAAGCCTCCTTTGGACATTTACCAATAGCACTGGGGGAATCAACATTCTGCTGCTGGTGAGTCAGCCTCCTCCAGTGTAGACCCAGGGAGGAGTTCATGGGGTTGCCCTTGGGAGTCACTCTGAGTTATTTTTGAAACATCTTGTCCTTGGGTAAAAGGGAAGGCAGAGGCAGAAATAGGAGGTCGGGAGGCCGTCTATTACTCAGCAGAGTTGTTTACAAAGCCCTATTCACCTATTATCCAGAATACAGAAGACATAACTTACCTATGTTTCCAGGAATCTGAATATGGCAGAACGTAGGAAAATGATGACGAATGGAATTTCATGTGCATTTGATGATTCAGAAGACCATTTCAAAACTTTCTCAGGCCTCTCAATTATGATTTTTGATCAATTTTCATTTAACAAGGTGATGAGGAGCAGAGTTAGGAGGAGGGGGATTTTTCCAGTTAGTGGGATTTGCATAAACACGGTTCCCTGTTAAATAGACAGTCTTCCTAAGCTTGCATGAATATTTTATCAGCTGAGTCTGATATGTACCCAGCCAGATGTGCCCTCAACTTTCTGATCCTGACTAGAAGAACTGCTTGTCCAGTGTGTTAAGCTGTATACATAGTGTGACACAACCCCAGGTCCTCAGACACCAAATCACGTGGCTCCCACATAGCACCAAACTAAATATTAATGAAGGAACCTCTGTCTTTTTAGCCCTTCTTCAAAGGAATGCAAAAAAAAAGCAAAGTCAACTTAACTGTTTGTGACCATTAACTAATACAGAATCAATAAATACAATTACATATATCCTTTTTACCGCTTACAAAGCACTTTCAACACAAGGTGTCCACTAATCCTTACATCAATCTTATTTTACTCATAAGCAAAGTAAGGCCTAGAGATACTAAATGACTTGTGAAAGCCCCCATGTATTAATTAAAACTAGGACTTAAATTCAAGTCATCACAAGGCAAAGGAAATGGAAAGAGAAACAACAAAAGAAAAAAGAATAAATGATCATGGTTAAAAGGTCAAATTCCACTAAAAGTCAAATTAAAATAATTAGGATGCAATTTTTTATCCACCTAGTCAGTAAAGGTGGTGTGGTAGCTGTTTTAAAATATAAACACAAGCCTGAGTGAGGTAGAAGTATAAAGTATTGTCATCTACAAATGATAAAAAAAATTATTTAGCTTCATGATAATAAATATATACATCCAACAACATAAAAAATCATAATTGAAAGGCGAAAGTGATACTCCTCACTCGCCAGAGAGAATTTTTTTATGTGTGCAAGCTTCCTTGAGAACAATTTGAACCCAAATTCCACAGAATATATTAATGAAAAGAAGGTTACAAAACAGCATGAATAGTAACATAACTACATGATCCTAGTAACTAGCATAACTAAGAACATGCTAGTTATGTTACATTCATGCATGTAATCCTAAAGAGAAAAATAATGGAGGATGGAGAAGACACTACAAGGACAATTATCTACATTAACAGAGATTATCTCAAGATGTTTGTGGTATTAGTGGTTATTTTATTTTGCATGCTTTTTGCAATTTTTCAAGTGTTCTACAACAAATAAGTGTTACTATTCCAACCGGGAGGAAAAGTTACTTCCCCAGGTTACAGAGAATTATGCAACCATCACCCCCGAAAAAGATCCATTTCTCTCCGTCATCCCATAATTTCCCTTCCAAACAGGTATGAAGATATTTCTCGATCTTAGAAAACCACCACAAAAAACTAAAGTAGTATTATCAGGAGTGTATTCTTTTTCATAGTTTTCTCATTTAATCATGATAACCTTGTGAGGTCAGTGGAGCCTTCATTTTGCTGAGGTTCACGGAGATTACTTAATTTGTTAAATGTCAATGTATAGTGATAAAACCAGAACTGCCAATACATTTATTCCCTTTGGTACTCTCCACAGTAAAAAAATCAATCCTATAATTATTGCCATAGGTAAACTGAGCAGTGTCTCCCTGTTACCCAGCTACAGAACAATGCTCACTCATTCACCTGCTCTCTCAACAAACAGTTCCTAAAAAACTCCTGTGTACCATGCCCTACAAGAAGCTGGGGGCAGAATATCAACACTGGGGCTACACAGGGCCTTTATTCACATATTGTCTTGTTTTGCTGTTCTGTGTTATCTCATGTTAAGATGAGAGAGACCTGAGAATATTTAAATGATGATGGGAAGAAGAGAATCAAAAGGATAAGGGTGAAGGTATGAGAGGGAGAAAGAATGATCTACTAACCAAGGGTTGGAAGAGGGGAGTGAATGGGCATCAGACCCTCCCCCGCCCCACAATTAAGAAAGGTGGCAGAGACTGCTAGTTGCATGCCGTAATTCATCCTCCCCTTCTTCCACAGTAATTTTGAGACATGCCCTAAATCTCTGAACCTCAGTTCCTTTAATATGAAATGGGAATAAAATTGGCTCTTATCTCCTTTTGCTGGTGGTATAAAAGTCCTGGCCAAGGATAAAAGGACAATATTTTTCTCTATGGATACACACTATAGAAATCTTGAGAATAAAATCCAGGAAGGAAAAATAAAATTGCAGAGAACAGACCCTGTGTGGCTACTGTCATGACCATAATTCTAAATGACAGTGGCCTGTCATGAAAGTTATGTTAACACAACCTACATGTGTTCTAGTCCACACATCTGACTCTGGGTCAGAAATCACATCCAGTTTATCACCATACTATAGATCATAGCAATTAAAATCTAATCTGGGTTCTCTCCCTGGCACTAACATCAACTAGCTCTGTATTCTTGGGAAAGTCATAAACTCAATTACAAGTGCCTTGAGGGCAAGAACAAGATCCTTTCTTGTCTATAGCCTCAAGGCATGGCTGGCAGAGTGCTCTGAACTCACAAGTATTTTTTGTTCAATAACTGTTATTAAGATGCTACTACATGCAAGTGCTGTACTGTTATTGTTATGGTGGGGAACAAGAAAGTCAAAGGTCTTTGTTGGTTTTATAAAATGAAAAAGCCAGAAGTGAAACTAGTGATTAATTCATACAGCCTATTCATATTACAAATGAGGACACAGACCAAGAAGACTTGAGTGGCAAAGTCCATTTAAATTTAAGGATTAGATTAAATCAGCATCCCTAAACTCTGTTTGCTAGAACTTTATATTTCTCATCAATGGTAATAATTGTTCTGCACACATATTCCTCCAAAGGGGGTGGGGGAGGGAGAGGGGGTGGGGGTTAAGCAAAGCTATTCTTTTTTAACAAGAAGAGTTCTCAAACCTTTATTAAGTTAATGGCAAAAGACAAATCTTGAACTCAGATCTCCAGATACCTAGGGAAAGACTGTTTCTATTATTTCATACTACCTCTTGAAGCTTTGAAGAAAAAGGGAGGGAGGAAGAGGGGAGTAAATACTGCTACCTGTTATCATTGTACTTATTTGTTTTTATACATAGTGATTCTCCAACTTTCACAAAATTATTTGGCCAAGGAACTTTTTATATACTTAGGAAAGTCTGAATTAGAAGATCTCTATGCTCTCTTTCATTTCTCTAATTTTATAAATAGATTTATCTGAGAGTACCAACTTCAGGAGGCCTCCTCTCTTGGGTAGATAATATGCCAGATTCTCCTATTCATTCACTCATATTCATTTATACCCTCTGTGATGCTCCTCCTGACACACACACACACACACACACACACACACACAAGTTGGACAGACACAAGCATGGGGATAAAAATCTAAGATTTCAGTTTAATCAAATAAGACTTAAAATAGTACTCAGAAAAGCGGGGGAGAAAGGGAGTATTTCTGCAATGTCACCTTAAGCAGGTGTTCTGGAAGGTAATGTCTTGGGAAAGTTACATTTACTCTTTCTCAATGAACTAAACACCTGGAGGAAAGTCCTTGCAATTCTAACACAATACAGAAAGTAAGTCACCTGAGAATGACTTCCCAGCCTCCCTCCCAAATGACCCTCTGCTTTTATCTGCCTCTGCATTCTTGCTTTTTTCCCCTTCGGCCCACTTGATTTTTCTGTTTTCATCCTTGATATTTTCTCAAGTCATCTCTTTTCACCTTGTGATTGGATGAATTATATGACACATTGGCAGCTGGCCAGAGAGTCTTCCCAGAACAGAGCCTACTTTTCAGGAAAGCTGGTCTCATTTCTAGTGAGGGGATGATGATAAAAGAAGGGAGGGTGCAGAGAGTGAGATGATGGCAAATTCAAACAGCTCACTAACCAGGCAGACATCTATTCACAAAAAACAGACAATGCCAACTACACCAAACTGTATTTAGTTTATAAGCATGTTATTCTGTATGTATACATCTTTTTTTTTTTTAAAGATTTATTTATTTTATTACATATCTCCCCTTTCCCCGCCCCTGCTGCGGCGACGCGCCGAGACTGGTCACTGCGCAGGCGCGGCTTTCCCCGCTTGTGGGCAGCTTCTGCTTCCATTCACGGCCGGCTTTCAGTTCGCGGGTGGCTGGCTGCGCTTCATTCGCGGGCTACCTGCCCTGCCCGTGGCGGCTTTTGCCCTGTCCGTGGCAGTTTTTTTGCCCTGCCCACGGCGGCTCTGGCCCGCCCATGGCGGCTTGCCATTCTCAAGGCGGTCTGCCCGCTAGGAGAGGTCCCCGGGAACCGAACCCGGGGCCTCCCAAGTGGTATGCTGGTGCCCTATCCACTGGGCTATCGAGCCGGCCCCTATGTATACATCTTTATATGTGAAATATCAGTGTAATTACTTGAGTGTAACAATGCTTTTAATGGTAATAGTTCACAGATTCCACTGCTGTGTATCATGTGGTAGGTCTCTTCTAAAATTCCCTAAGCATCCTCCTCCCTTTTCCCCTCCACCCCCCAGAGTTCCAAAATCTATCTACTGGGAACCTCAGCTATATACCAAATTCACACACACACACACACACACACACACACACACACACACACACGCAACAACCAGTCCTATATGAAGAGATTTTTTTTTCAAAGAAAAATCAAGTCAAAAAACCATTTCTCTATATAAATTCACCCACTCACATATTTATTCATGCAACATTAATTAATTTTCAGCATGTTTCATGTGCAAAATCTTATATGATTCCTGTAACAACGCTATGAGGGAGAGCAATCAGGTGGTGGCATCCTAATTTTAGAGGCTGACACCTTCTCCACTTTCCAATCTCCAAATGTTGGTGCATCCTAGGACTCAGACCTTGATCTTCACCCTTTCTCTTGCTACACATGCCCAAAGTGGTCTCAACCCAGTTACATGGTGTAATGGTTTGACAGTTTTATCTAATTATGAATTCCAAAAATATAAACTGAATCATGCTTGTAAACTGATCTGTTCATCTGGGCATAATTGGTTTATGATTAGGGTGTTGACTGGGCCATATCAGGAGGGCATTGAGCCCTGCCCATCGGTGGGTGTGGTCTCAAGTATAAAGGCAAGGCAGCAGATTTGAGAAGCAGATTTTTGAGAAGCAGTTCTGATGTTGGAGAGGAGCACCCCAGGAGAAGACAAGTGAGCCATTTGCCTGATAGTCTACAGCTGGCCTTGTGGAGAGATGCAAAGCGTAGAGAGCCTCATGGTCTACAGCTGAACTTGTGGAGGAAACAGAAGCTAAGCCCGGAGAGAAACACAGCCCCGGGAACAGAGGAACCCAGAAGCCTGAACCCTAGCAAACGTCGGCAGCTGACTTGCTCCAACACGTGGACTTTGGTGAGGGAAGAAACTTACGCTTTGTGGCCTGGAAGCTGTAAGCTTCTACCCCAAATAAATACCCTTTATAAAGACTGACCAATTATTGGTATATTTCCAAAGGCACCCCTGTGGCTGACTAATACACATGGATTAAATGTCATTTATATGCTGAAAATTTCCAAACTTGTATCTCAGAATTCCAATCTCAAATATCCAACCACCTCTTCAACATCTCTATTTGGGAGTCTAATAGGCATTCTAAAATATCACCTGTTTAAAAACCAGCTCTTGATTCCCACCAAACACCTACCCCCTCCTCCCCAGTGTTGACCGTCTCAGTAAATGTCACCACTACTATTCAACAAGTTGCTCAGGCAAAAAATCAAGGTCAATCTTGACACAACTTTCTCACACATCCCACATCCAAACCATCATAAAATCTATCAGCTTCAGTTTCAAAATATGTCCCACATCCAACAATTTCTCACCATCTCTCCTACTACCACCCATTCTCATCTACCACCATTTTCTTAACATTAGCATGAAGGAGGTAGGGGCTTTGTCAGTTTACTTCTCTTTTGTATCTGGCACATAACTGAATGACTAAATGAGTGACGGCTCAGAGAGGTGAAATGCCTCCTAGAATAAGTTAATGGCAAAAGACAGCTCTTGAACTCAGATCTCCAGATACCTAGAGAAAGATTGTTTCTACTATTTCACACTACCTCCTGAAGCTTTGAAGGAAAAGGGAGGGAGAAGGAGGGGAGTAAATACTGCTGTTATCCTCATGCTTTTGTTTTTCTTTTTCCTTTTACCGCTCTCTCACACATGTACATACTCAAAACTTCTTTTCCAACAGACTTCTACTCTAAGAAGTGAGGAAGTACATACAAAGGAGAGAAATGTTTGTAGGTACAAATTGCAGTAAATGTTTCAGTAACAGCTCGAAAACTGAGTCATTGTTTTGGTAAAACGGTGAAAAAAATTAAGAGACTAATAAAAAGGATGAGAGGGAAGCAGATGTGGCTCAAGTGGTTGGGCTCCTGTCTACCATCTTGGAGGCCCTGGATTCAGTTCCTGGGGCCTCCTGATGATGGCAAGCTGGCCCGTGCCTGTGGAGAGCTGACGGCCCATCCCTGTGAAGAGCTGGCACAGCAAGATGACGCAACAAAGGGAGACAAGCAGACACAGAAGAAACACGCAGAGAATGGACACAGAAAGCAGACAGTGAGCACAAGCAGCAAGGGGGGGAGGAATAAATAAATAAAAACAAATCTTAAGAAAACAAAAAAAATGATGAGACCAGGGGCCAGTTCAGATGCTTCCTTTGCCTAACCCCAATTATGGACTGAAAATTAGCAGGAAGCAGGGTTGGAAGAAGAGTGCTTCTAAGATGTAAAGAGGCACATGCATGCATTTAATCTAAATGCACTTTTATATTCCCAATGGCATCCTTAAAGAAGAAACAGCTACTAAAAAATGAAAAGGCTGGGTTTTTATTTTTAATTCTAAAGGAATGAATAACATTTATGTTATGCATCACTGAGTCTTTCTCAGACCTGCAGGAAAGTAGTATTTAGAAAACATGCCAACAGCACCATACACATTCTGCTCAAGGGCACGTGGATCATTCCAGGATAGAAAGAGTGCAGGGCCCAATGCCAAGCTCTGCCACAATAAATCTCTCCACCTCTCCGAACCTCCGGTTCCTCTTTCGTAAAACAGGAGCATAAAAATAAGATGTTTTATGAGTGCCCTCCCAGCATTTAGAAGCATTTAAAGAAAAAAAAATGGAAATTCTAACGCAGATCCAATTTTTGAAGTTCCAATCCTTATCTTCAAGTTAATGCTTCCATACACTAAGTTTAATCATTCTTTGCCAAGAGGTTTAACAGGTATCATAAGGAGTTAATCTGTTTTATTTAGCCCCTAGTCTTGGGGGTAGGCGGCCTTCTCAATGAGATGGTACATCAGTATATAGTTTTTAATTAATTAAAAAAAATTTTAAAACTATTACATTAACATAACACATTTTTATTAAAATTAACCGTATTTTCCAAAACAAATACAAAATTTAGAGAGAAGAATGGCATTGTTTTAAATTTTTACAGATCTCTTTAACATCTGACTTAATGGAAGACAGCTGGAGTCTCAAATCTGCTTCTGCTTTCAGTCTCCTACAATATGTTGCTTTCATTGAAGTATGTGAAAAAATATCCCACCTCAAGCAGATGTATATTTGAAACGGAAGGGCATTTTCACAGCCATTTCAGCCAACTATTAGTATTCTTTCTTCTTTGATACTACACAAATACTCAATGAGGGATAGTTTCTTAAATGTTAGTTACAATGTAGAATCTGAAACCATAGGAACGAACTTTCTGTTCTGTTACATTAAAATCCATGGGTATATCTTGTACTTTGAATGGCTTTTTTACCCATGCAAGATTTTATAACATTGTCACTGGTCATTTGGAAAATATCTGCTTGCTGATTTTACAATATTAAAAAAAAAATCATGTTCATTAATCTCACCACTGATCTCATCAAAACAGTCTAAGTATTCAGAAGCTGTCAAGCTCAAAACTGTGGATTTGAGTTTTCCAAAATTCTAATTTTCACTTGAGAGCTCAAATTTGATCACTGACAACAAATACTTCCATTTGAATATTCTCGCTGTCCTGATTTTGTGATAATCAGAGTAGGCTAAACATTCGCTATATTAGAAACCATGCATGTGTCCCCAGACCTAGTTTTTCTCCCTAGGCCTGGTTTTTAGAATGCTGGTGATAAACTAAGCCTGATTTATTATATGACCATCCTGTATGGGAAAAGACTGTAACTTTAGGTATCTTTGGTCAAACTTAGAGTTGCCCAGTGAATGGACACAGAAATAGCAAAATGGGAGGGGGGGGGTAAAAATGGATAACAGTCAGTAAATAAATAAATAAATGCCTTAAAAAATGTATAGGGGAAGGAATATATGGACTATAGTTAGTAGTAATACTTTGACGATGCTCTTTCATGATTTGTTAACAAATGTTTCACAACAATGCAGGGTGTTTGTGGGGGGGGGGGGGGG
>PVKH010023068.1:0-13942 GCA_004027955.1 Chaetophractus vellerosus
TTGCAATTTCTTGCATTGCATACATCATAAGTCTATATCAGGACTCCAACAAGTCCATTCTAGTCCATAGTTGTTACCCCAATCACAAGAAGTCTGGAATGGTGATGTTCCCTCCACAATGGAAGGGATTATCCTGCCTGCAGCTGCAGGCTCTGTTCCTGTTTAGACAGTGTCAAAGATGGCACTCCGATCAATACATTTTGATGCATTGCTCACTTTTCTTTTCAACTTTTTGGGGGGCTTGGCCCCAATCATTCATTCAAAAATGCTGATATTGGGCCAGACAATATTTATTTTTACTCAATTTTCTCATTTTAGAACTCATCCTTTTCTCATTCTTTCTTTTTTCTTCTTCTTTCTCTAAGACCGCTTAATTTTTCCTACTCAGATTATCTCTAATCTTTTCCTTCAGTTTTTCTTTGTCAATTAGATGTGAACCTTTCTTATAAAAATCCATTTTTTCCTGCTTGGTCCTTCTGGGAAATGAACTTCCTTCAACTGGAATGAGTGGAAAGTAGCCACCAAACTTAAGCATAACAATAACTATGCAAATATTTAAGTATGTTGTTTTTCTCATTAATATGAAATAATAAACTCAGTCATTAATTTAATTATTTGGCATGTGTCCTTGCTTCTCAGTGAATTTCTGCCACTTTGAGAACCAGCTTTCTGGCATTCCTTTCTCACTGGACTAAAAAGACAAAGCAGCTTAGCTAAGAGTAAAATAATTTCAGCAACTATGAAATACTGCAGGAAAATGTGGCCAACAGAAAGCCTTCACTCTCTGTGTTTACATTAGTACTGATCTTAACAGTATGCTGTTAACTTAAAGCTACGCCTTTTAAAACAATTCAAGTTCAAGGGCATCCCATTTATAACCCATCATGTTCCAGGCCTATAAAGCATTTGCAGTAACAATCCAAATCAGCATATAACTTAAAGCTCACCCTGGGCAGCTTAAATTTACCTGATTAGCCTGGGATTTGCTCATCCTATAACATCGAGAAGCATAATCTCATGATCAAGTGCAAGACACAGCTCACAATTCTAGGAATCGATGTACACGGATGCACCATTATATTATTATTAAATCCAATTGCACTGCAATTAACCCAATATGACACTTATACAAACGATTCAGATAAAGAGCCTTGTGTTTCACAGGAGACAATCAATTCAGTGAAAGCACAGCTGTGACAGTGCCCCTGATTTGGCTTGTTACTAAAGTATTACATTTTCCGCAGGTCGAGGCTGCTCTTCCTGCTATTGAATCACAGCTACATAGCTTTCAACCATTGGTAATGTCCGTGCCTTACAAAAGCATAATATTCAAACACATTTGGCTGCTTGTACCCATCTTAGCTGAGTCATGGAAAGTTACACCCAGTCTGAGATGCCCTAAATCATAAATTTATTTTCTTCTTTGCTCCAAAAATAAAATGAGGACTCTGTTCACCAGAAATGCCTTCTTAATGGGGAAAAAGAAAATAATTGATTTTGTTGATAAGTAAAATAAGCTCATAGGAAAAAAATAATTCTTGCCTTTCCCTTTGCACAAAGTTCTGACAGTTAAATGTCTTAAAGCAAAACCAAATCATAATAGTAACTTTCCCAGTTATTATTACTGTTATTATTCTATAGCTTTATCATCTCAATTTTAAGTAAGCAAAAGACTTTACAGATATAATCCTGATCAAAACCAACCTTTTGTAAAAATACTATCTGTCCTCTTACATCACCCTCTTATGGCAGATTTTGCCAGTGTGTTTGTCTGCCAGACAACTTGGCTTAGAGAATCAACTTCTTGAAGGCAGGGACTGTGTGGCCTGTTTCTTTTAGAGATGTTAATAGAATTGTATATAGACATTATTGACAGGCTCGTTGAATGCTGCCTTGTTAAGACCTCATAATTCCTTATTTTATGTAGACTGAACTTGGCCTTATGGAACATTTAGCAAAAGTACTGACCAAAACTGTATCTCTCCCCTGTCTTTCTATGTACTTGTTTCCAGAGACCAAACATGTCAGGATAGGTTGACAGGAAACCATTTCTATCTCCTGAAATGGGGGGAATAGAACATTAAGTATGTAAAATGTCTCTCTCTCTCTTTTTTTTAAAATACCGGGACGGATGAATTAAAACAATGACTTAAAACTCTGAGTAGACTCTGTTAAATGAATCACACTGTATACATTAGAATGATGAAAATGTGCATCGCAAGGTTCAAATTTCTCCCTATTCCGGGAGGAAACCACGAGCTGAACCCTGGTTTCAGTGATGACCACAGGTTAAAAGAGGAAGGGGTATGAACCCTTGACAGGAATGCAATGGTTCTAAGGTCCAAGGAGGCAAACAGATGCCTCCTTACTCCTGTCACTTGGCAAAATCCCCTGGACAGTCACCCACTGGGGAGAAATTCAGAAAGCAGACAAAACCAAACACAACAGGCAAAGTGACCCATGTGCTAGGAAAAGAAACCAGACTTCCCTTTGGGGGTAGAGAGATGGTTGTCTGGAAAAAGGACATGTGCAGGTATTTACAGAGGACATGACTGAACGCATTCACTCATGTGAAAGAAATTCAGTTACGAGCAATTGGTTTAGAGATAGAGATTTACACGGATGGCTTTAAAGAAGAAGAGGAGCGTGTAAGAGGCAGTCAGGATGTACACCGGTCATTTGCTACAAAGCTGTGAACAGCATCGGTGACTTTGGATGCACTTAAGTGGAGAAAGAGGCCACTAAATTGCAATTGAACTCTGATTGCAATTATGTAAAATACATGTGCTTATGGACAAAGCCTGGCTGGGAGTACGCAGGATCAATATAGTGATTATGTTGATGTTAATGCAGTGATGTTATTTGTTTTCCATTATTTAAATTGTGTGGGTGTAAATGTGAGGGTGGAGTGGAGGAGACTCTAGAGCTAGACCAGGGATGAGGAGGCCTGTGCCCGAGTTTCTCCTGGCCATGCTTGCTGTGGCCCTAAGCTCCTTGAGCTTTAGTGTGCTTACAGAGAAAGGGGGATTAATGGTTTCTGCCCTGCTCCAATGGGGTAGTGCAAGCACTTGGTAAATGTGAAGGCACTGGAAGAGATTGCATGAGGAATTCAGGTCAGAGTGCTAGAAAGACCAGAGATTTCAAGGGTCCAGAACTCACAAAGTCATCTGGGAGCTTTCTTTTCTCAGCAGGGACTGTGGGAGCTGGAGGACATGGGTTGCTCTCATTCAATTTCACAATAAACAAATAAACATTTATTCTGCATCTACTAATTGTTTTACTAACCAGGTTTTTTGGTAGATTCTATAGAATAATGCAGTTTTCCTCCAGTGATTTGAAATGCTCCCTTTATCATATACCTGAGTTTATTTCAACTCTACCCTGTTTCACTGCTCTGCTTTAATTACTAGAACTTTATACTATTTTTTTAAAATCTGAAGAACTATTTTTTAAAATCTGGAGAAGATGAGTTTTTGTTTGTTTGTTTGTTTTTTTTAATAGGATCCAGGTTAAAGAGTGAATTATTAAGGAGGGTAGCCAAACTTGGGTCAAGGGGGAGTAAGGAACCAGCCCCGGTGCTGTGACACATGGGAGTACAGTATAATCTTCAGAGAAGAGCCTTTGGAATCAGAGAAGGCTCGGTATGACAGGTTAAGTTCATGTGTCTACTTGGCTAGGTTATGGTGTCCAGTTGTTTGGTCGAATACACACTGTTTGTTATTGTGAGGGTATTTAGTGGATTTAAATCATTAATCAGGTGATTGCATCAAGAGCTGATTGCATCTACTATCAACAAAGGGGATTGGCTTTGCAATGAGAGAAGTCTCATCCAATCAGTTGAAGGCCTTAAAGGGAGAACTGAGGAAGGATGTCAGTAGTCAGAAGAGAAAATTTCCATCTCTACTTCAACCAGCCAGCTTTTCCTGGGGAATTAATCAAAAATCTTCATCGGAGTTCCCAGCTTGTGCCTGCCACACAGAATTTGGATTTTTGAATTTGCCTATCCCCAGGGTTATGTGAGACAATTCCTATAATAAATCTCTTATTATTTACATTATATATACTCTGTTGGTCCTGTTTCTCTGGAGAATGCTTGGTTCAAATTATGGTTTATTATTTACCATCTGGGTGAGCCAAGGTATATTACCTATTCTCTATAACCTGTCTCCTCACTTGCAAATTGAGGACAACAGTGTGTTTCTCAAAATGTAGCAATATGGATTGAAGGAATGTCCGTTTACCTAGCACCATGCCTGGCACACACCCTTTTGTAGGCTGTCATCATAATCAGATGTGGCTTCCATTTCTTAGGTTTTCTTGCATCTGCAAAGAAAGGATGAAGAGCAAAGAATCATCACCAGCTTCTACAGGCATGTTGGAGTCTTGATACATGACAACTGCAGAGTGAGAAAACAGGGCGTTCAAATTGTGCATGTGTATTTGCTGTGCCCTGAATATGGCAAAGCAGGAGGTACTGCAGCCAAGAACATGGATATCAAACAGACACTCATATCAGGCCATGCCTGCCCACCAGACCTGGAAGGGAATGGATTGCAAAGGCAAGGGGAGATTGCTGAAGGTGAGGAGGACAGGTTAGGAAGCAGGTGAACAATAATGGGGCCTCTCTTCTTCCTTCTGCTCTGATAAGTTTGGACTTTTAAGAGATTTGGGGGCAGAGATCAGGTCTCTTTGTAGTTTTTAAAAGACTATTAGCGTGAAGAAATGTTGCATACAGCCTCAGAATAACCTTATCTCTGAGAGGGGAACTTTGTCGTCTTCTTTCCTGGGATAAGCCATGAATGGGATCTGATAGGGATGAATTTTAACAGAGATCTGACATGCTGTAAAGGAATCTTGGCCATTCAAATTAAATAGAAGCAACCAGCCAACTTGGACAAAAGATAATCCCAGTTTCCTCTCACCATGGGCTTTGGAGCAAGTTGAGTCTAGTTGAGAAGTATGGATTGAGTGATTTTGTGCCTGACACTATTGAAGAGATACAAAAGTAGGACCATGTCTGAGTTGGACAAATATAGTAAGTACCATTCATTGAGGCCCTGAAATATGCTCTAATACAATGATTCATTCCACAAATGTTTCTTGAGTGCCTATTATATGCCAGGCATTCTAGCTGCAGGGGATACCACAGGGCACAAGAAGGTCACAGTCCCTGCCCTTGGGGAACCTCCAGTTCTGGTGCTTATAAGCAAATGAGTATACAATATTGTTGTAGGTGGTGATAAATGCTTCAGAAAACAAAGCAGGGTAAAGGGAGGAAGTGGGGCTGGTGTACAGGTAAGAAATATTGACGAGAGGAGGTGATCTAGAGGGAGGGATGGAGGGAGTTAGGCAGAGCCCCTGAGGATGGAAGAGGTTGGAGCAGGAGTACTGCAGGCAGAGAGGAGAGCAAGTGTTCAGGCCCAGAGCGCCATGAGCTTGGTGGATTCAAAGACCAGCAGTAAGGCGATGCTGCCAGGTGTGGAGGAGGGGGCTGGAAGGGAGGCACCAGCTTAGGCCACACAGGGCCTTGAGGGAGAGAGAAGCCCTTCATGTTCCATTCTGAATGGGAATGGGCAAGGGGCAGCTGAGAGAGCTCTGTGCAGGGGAGGGTTACCCGGAAACAGACTGCGGTAGAAATTCACAGGCACGAGTTTGATTCTCGCACTACCATAAGAAGGTGAGAGGAGCAGGATGTGAGTCATCTCAGCAGAGGCCTCAGCTGGACCTGGTGGAAATCTCAGGTTTGGGGTGGCCCTTCAGAGTTTTCTCAAACAGAAGCAGGCAGGCTGGACCCTGTAAGCTGGCATCAGGCAGATGTTGCCAGAGAAGGTGAGGCAGCTCCCTTGGAGAGACAGTTCCTGGAGAGGGGCGCATCTGGGAACCTTCTATAAGAGACTCTCCCAGCGGCTGTGACCATGATGGCTCAGCCCTGAAGGCGGTTCTGGGAAGCGCACCCCGGCTTCCACCACAGACTAGCTTTATGTTTTCATTCTCATGGCCATTCTGCAAGTTAGGCGTTTTTATTTCCTTAAAGACAGGAAAATACTGGGGCCTGGGGAGTTTCAGCAAGGTGGCCAAGGTCACATAGCTAGCAGATGATGTAGCCTTGTTTTGAACCTAGGTCTCTCTGAATTCAGAGTCCATGCACTTGTTGCATCTCCCAGAAATGAATCAGAGATGGTGAGCATGCATCCAATCCTGCCATTCTACCTGTGGGTGAAAATGCTGGCAACACTTGGTCAATACAATAGCTCAGTTAATGCCCCTGCGTTAACAGTGAGCTATAGAAGACTAAATTCTGAATATCCCCTAAGACATCCAGAGGACTCAAGAGCAATGCAGAATTTGGCTCTGTATGATGAATCTGTCTTTGAAGTCTTTTCTTGAGCAAAAACAAAAACAAAAACAACTTTGCTCCTCTTTGTACATTCAAAAATTAAAATCTATATTATCATAAATTTAGATCATTGCAAAGAATGTAATTTCTAGCATATTGTAAATATTGACATTTTAAAATAAAATGATTACATCACTCTTTTAAATGTACCAAACAGAATCTAAATACCCTAAGTTTGTTACCCACCATCATTCATCTAAGAAATACACAATGCTCATCTTTAGCAGTCAGAAATTGTATACTGTTCTGTTTTCTCTTTGACCTTTTGTTTCCATTCCATTTTTCCTTTAAAATTTTGTGCTAATCTCATATATTTATATTGAAGGTCTCTTACTGAACATCCCATGTTTCCTCCATCAAACATGTTTATAAAAGTTAAAATGTATACATTTAAAAATTCTTGTGACCAAAGGCTCTAAGTGTTTTCTGGATTTAGTTATCACTACAATTATTCATACTACATAATTGATCAAAATCATATAAATGAACAGCAAATTTTGACAAATGCTAACATAATAAGTTAAGCTTTACTGGAAGTTTGCATCTCTTAACAGGATAGATGACACTGTCCTTTTCTCAAACGTTACATGTATTGCAGGTAAACATTGCTTATTGCTAGAATGACAAATGTTTAGCCCCAGTTCTATTTTTCATTGTTTATCAATGAAAGATCCCTGTTCTTATAACTTAGGAGATGGGAATGGAAACGGTTTTGTTATGGAAATGTCATTCAATTTTTTTTTTACTCCTGATGTATTTGCCCCAAATCACATGATAACCTATTATCAACAATTATGTTTCATGATACATCAGCTGACAACTTTATGAGGTCATCCTTCAACTTTGTTGGAAGCAAAGTATCAGAAACCACCTGACTTGTGAAAGATTTGTTATTCAGTCATTAGAGTTCTTTACTTTCCCTGTGTCTAAAGCAATACTCTCCATTTTCCCTTTATTTAGTGCTCAGAAGGGTCTTGTTAGAACCCCAGAGCAATGCACCATAGGAAGATTAGGAATGAGTGGGAGGGACGCAATGTTTTGTAAAGTGGGGGAAGAGACATTGCTAAAGGGGTACAGAAGTGTTTAATTAAAAGCAGATATTGAAAGTGAAGATCTGAAAATTATCTTCCTTCAAAATATCCTTGTCAGTTAACCTCTCTGGAAAGACTTTGCAGCCCCCGAGGTACTGGTATACTCAGAGTTTGAAGGTGGCTGTGCTGAATATCTACTGTAAACCAGAGGTGTTGATGACCTTTTCATGGAAGTCATGACATCTGCTGGCCTTGTGTGTAGAATTTTCATTTGTGGCAAGAAGAAGGAAGCACATTCCAGCCAGGGTGGAAGCCACTTGGAAATGGACTTCCCTAACTAGAGAGTGGGTAGGGAGGGATCAGCCCACAGAGGATCTTGAATTATAGGCCTAGGAGCTCATACTTAGGTACGAGTTTGGCAAGAGCACGTGACACCATGAATATGGTGTTTGGGAAGACTGGTGGGGCTTCAGTATGGAGGATGGGTGGGCAGGTACAGAGCTGGGGGGCAGGATGCACTCCAGAGGTACAGTTGTTAATGCCTGGGCCAGTATGATGGTCCTGCAAATGGAGAGGTAGTAGCTGTTGGCTGTGATGGAGTGCCAAGATTACAATTAAATTGTGTGTCTGCTGCTTAATGACCTTCGTTTCAGATGGGCAGCGGAGTCCCAGAGCGAATGCCCTGCCTTTCCTCCACTACCTTGGCCTTCTGTACAGATGAAGCGCTGGAAGTTGGTCAAGTAGAGGTACAACAGGGGTGAAATTTCTCTAGGGCTTGGCCAATCCTTGTATTGTATGGACAGAATGAGTAAATACATGTAAAAACACTTGGTTAATTATAAAGTACCCTGAAAATGTAAAGATAGTACTCTTCATTATTCATGACTATTCTTGTTGATTGAAGAGGTTTTCTGAGTGCCTCCTTGAACAGGAGCCCTGACTAAGTGAAATCCAGGTAATAGAGGCGTCATTGTATGCTGCCTGAGAATACTCCCTTTGCAAAGTGGGAAGGTGCAATGAGACCCCTTGCCCAGGCCCTCTGGGGTGAAGAGCCTCTCTCCCCTCCTTCTCATGTATTCTGGGAGCTACATGGCCTCCAGCCCAAACACCCGCAGAGGAATGTTCATTTTCTGAGCTTTCTTGAGCTTTCCTGATTATAGAGAGACTTAAATAAAGCTTTCCTATGCCCTGAAGACCGTATTTTCTGAATGGCCACATGCTTTCCACCCGCACTCCCCACCCAAGTCTAAGCGTGGAAGCTTGCAGAGTGCAGGAACAACCCGGCACACGCCTTGCTTTCTGCCTGTGTACAAGGTACCACTGTGCTCAGAGGACCCTGAGAAGACCAGAAACGGGGTTTATATTAGAAGAAATTGGTAGCTGTGGCTGGGTCATTATTCCCGTACTCATCCTCCTAAATCAAGCTCACACAGTGACTCTCTTTATGTGATCCTGAGGGTGGGTGAAATTTTCTGGAGATCTTAACCCTATAGGAATTGCTCCGGGATCCTGGTAGGGGCACGTTCTTTTGGCCATGGGGCTGCTGACTCCACCAGGCCTTGGACATTTGGCATTTTTCCGCAAGGTTGGAAAAAATGGAGTGTTCCTACCTATGTTTACTCTGCCATCGCTTATTCGTGTGTAGGTCTCTTCATTTACATGTCTGCGGGAAAAGCACTGGTAGAAAGACAATGTGCTAGCACAAACCAATGGCCTCGGCAGCTACCATTTAACAGACTAGGAAAACGAGCCAGTGTGGTGAGATGATCACAATTGCTGTCATTTCACCTGCACTTTAGGAGATGCTAGCCAAACTTTCAGACGCTAACTCATTTTCTCCACCAACCCTACAGGGGGGAATATTAGTACATTTTACAGGGGAAGAAATTGAAACCTGGAGAGGTAAGTAACTTTCCCAAGATCACAGAACTAGCAAATGGCTGCTTTATCAGTCAGGATGGGCAACATTAGGCTTCTGCAACAAATAATCCCCAAATTTTAGTAGCTTAAGGTATGCGGGCAGCCTCTAAAACCTGGAAAAGGCAAAGAGATGGATTTCCCCCGAAACCTCCAGAAGGAACAGGGCCATGCCAACACCTTGATTTTAGCCCAGGGAGACCCATGCCCGACTTCTGACGTTCAGAGCTGTAAGATAATGTTATGTTGTTTTAAGCAACAACCCCTAAATCTTAGTGGCTTAAAATAACAAAGCATATTTCACTCAAGCTACATGTCTGCAGAGGGTCACCTGAGGCTCTGCATTGCCCTCAGTGGACATACCTGGGAATTGCTGGTTGTCACGGCAGATGGAGAACAAGGACAAAATGCATGCTGATGCCAGGTCTTACTTCTGCTCATTTGTTGGCCAGAGCCTGTCACATGGTCACACCTAACTTCAAATGGGTGTGGAAGTTCAATCTTCCCATGTGATGGGAAGGAGAGGCAGAGGAGGACTATGTGTGGGCTAAAGGCTCCCACAGAGAGAGGCACAGCTAGCATGTGATAGCAATGGTGTTTCCCAAAGCCTATGCTCGTCCCTTCCCTGAAAGCCTCACTCCCTGAGCACTTCCCAGGGCTAAGGGGCTGTGCAAAGCATTTCACCGATATTACTTCCAGTCTTCACAACAACCCTCTTACTTGGTACTATTGTTATGTTCATTTCACAGGTGAAGCTATCAGGGCCCACAGAGGTGTTGAAGGAGTTTGAGCCAGGTCACATGGGGAAGAAATTATGGCCCCTGTGCAACTCTTGAATGGGTCCGTCCAGAGACCACCTTCTTTCCAATCGCTTTGAGGATTTCCAAGGCCAGAGATGTCACTTCAGTTTCACAAGTGAAGAAAAAAATACATTTAAAAATGATTAAAACATATTGAGCCACGTGTTTATTTTCTAAAAAAAGTAACCACTCATAAAAATTTCAGAACATACTTAAAAGGCCTGGAGGAGAAAGTGAAAACTCACTAGAAATAATCAGGATAATCACTGCTAACATTTTAGAGATCTCTTTCCAGATATGTTTTTTTTTAAACAAAAATGGGATTATTATGCATATGCTGGTTTGTAACTTTTGTCCCCATTAGAAAATATTGTGAATATTTTCCAATACATAGTCTTCATTTTTAATGGCTGCATAATATTCTGTTGAGTGTGCCACATTTTACTTAAAATTCCTTCATGATGATTTTCAGCACCTCACTGTTCTCTTGTTGAGTTCTACTTCTTTCTTAATAGTGATGTCTAATATCTTTTTCTGTTTCTTGACCAATTCATGCCTTTACCGATGAGAAACGAATCGTAATGGGCAAACCTCTTTAAGCATCGCTTATTTCACCTAACCCGATGTCTTCAAGGTCCATCTATGTTGTAGTATCTGTCAGACCTTCACTCTTTTTTAGGCTGAATAATATTCCGTTCTATGGACAGACCACACTTTGTTTATCCGAGGGACTTGCTTTTGAGAGCCCGTTTCCCCTTGGTAAAAGTGAAGTTTCTTGAGGTAAGGGGTGCAGTTTTAAAGTTCACCATTTTATCCCCGCAGGATCTACAGCTCTGTTTGAGTAAGCACTCTGGCTACAGTGAGCCCTCAGCTCGCCTTAGCCCCACAAATAAACGCCTCAGGCGTGCGACGTGGCCCAGGACGGGCCCAGGTCCCGCCCGGTCGGCCACATTCCCACAATCCGGGCTACTCGGCCTGGCTTTTTCTCCTCCCCCGCGACGGGTGCGCATTCTCCTCCAGAGAAGAACCCGCGAGGGCAGAAGGCTGGACAGTGGGACTGGGCCCCAGAGCCGGTGCTCCTGAGGCGCACGACGGGCCGGCCCCGCTTGGCCCCGCCGCCCCTCAGGCCTGCCGGGGGCCGCCGCCCAGGGCCCGCGGGAGCTCCGGAAAAGCAGGCCATTCCCGAGCCCGCCGCACTCCGCGGAGCCGGCGGGGGCTCCCTGGCGTTCCAGGCCCTTCGGCGGCGCGGGCCCGGGACTCCGCGGCTGCCGCCCCGATCCGCGCCGGCCTCCGGCCCGGGTTTTGCGTCCCGCCCGCCGCCGCGCTCGCCGAGCCGGGAGCTGGCGCCGCCGAAGCCGGGCGTGGGGAGGCGGCGCGCGCGCCCGCGAGGTCGGGTCCGGGCGTCGGGGGGAGGTGGCGCGGCGCGCGCCCGCGGGCTCGGCGGGTCCCTGCGCTCGGCCCTGCGCGCCCGGAACCTCGCGCCGCCGCTCGGCCCGGAGCCGCCCGGACCCGAGCCCGAGGGACCCGTTTTGGGTGCCGCGTTCGCTCCCCGCGGCGCGCTCCGCCCTCGACCCAAGTTGCCCCACAAATCAGCCTCGGGGCCCGCGGGCGGGCGCAGCCGGGCGGTTGCCAGGGCGCGTCGGCGTGGCCGCCCCAACTCTTGTTTTCTCCCCGAAGTGGGAGGCGTGGGGGCGGGGCGGGTGCGGGGCCGCTTCCAACTGCCCCGCACGCTCGAATAGTTGTCGGCGACAGCAAACTGACGTCAGCCGCGGGGGAAGGACGGGCTCTTTTGTTCTCAAGTTCTCCCCCCTCCCTGGCGATCAAAGGCAAAAATCAAAACAAAACAAGAAACAAATTTTTGGAGGTAGAGGGAAAGACAAAACACACACACACACAACTGCAGTGCAGGGAGCTGGCTTCCCTGCGAGCTGCCCGGCGACGGGAGCGTCTAATGAATGCATCAGGCCTTTTGATCCCCCTCGCTCGGTGGGGTTCAGTAGTGCCGGAGGTTAGTTGCATATCCTGTGGCTGATCTGAAATTCGATCAGCAGAGGGGGCAAAGAAAAGAAAAGCGTTTTAATGGGAATCAATAGAGGATCATAGGTCCTGGAAGGAAATACGTGTTGATTAAAAATGCCACAAGATTAAAAAAAAAAATGTTCACGACTGGGTTTTTAAAAAGGAGAAAAAGGAAACAGGCGAGAGAGAGGGAGGAGGAGCCGAGGAAAAAACCCTTAGCAATCTATTTTCTGTGTGCGTTACTGCCAGAGAGGCAGTCAGCAGACCAACAGTTTGTGTAATGCTTCAAGCTACAGCGGGCAAATTTAAAGCTGTATGCTCAGAACAACATAATAAATACTTATTGAAAATGCATTTCTATTTCTAAGCGGGGTTCACTCATGTATTATACAAAACACCTAGGGCTGCTGTAGCAAGAAGCAAGGGGACAAATAAAGTACTGTGATTCGAGTTCTTAAAACTTAACTCTTAGTCTTTTAATGGTCGACAGCAAGAACATATTCACATGTTTTATCAAAAACTAAATGGCTTTAAAAGATACTACCGACTTACATTGTCTGAATTTTTTTTTAATTGCAATTTTTTAAAAAAACCTGATGTCTGTGGGTGAGGCTAAGGGTAGTGAGGGGAGTTAACAGTGGCAGAGAGCATATTGATTGGATTACAGAGTGGAAAATTATTGCCCTGTAGGTAGACTGTGATCAACAATGTGATAAAACAGGTGAGGGTTATATGACTGTCTACCTACTACAGTGGGAAAGAGAAAAAGCTCTTTAAACCCACTCTAACACAATCATAACTACATACCCTGTCTGCATGGCAGTTCAGAGAAGAATCAAGAGCCTGTAAATTTTCACAGATTAAGCAAACAAATTGTTCCTTCATTATTGAGAGGGAATCCAGATGGCAATGGTGGTGGAAGTTTCCTTTTAGTAGCCTGTTGGGAATTCCTCAATGGGTTTCTACCATTCTAGTCCTCACCCTTTCCCCTGTATGGTCCTTAGTCTCACATTCCCATCTTTCTGAAGAACTTCGAAAGTATCAAGGAGGTTTTTCAGGGCAGTTTCCAAAAATTTAATTTCAGTAGTTTGGAGCAGGATCTGTCAAAATTGAGATTTCCTGTTTAGCCACGAATTCTTCTTTCAAAATATTGAAGTTCTTTTCAATATTTTGTGGTTCTACTAGATTATAAAATCCTGGAAGGTAGGAGATATTTCTCCTTTCTCATTCATATTCTTAACTGTGCTCCTTCAAACAAAACCTTGCACCTAGGAAGTAATAGAGCTGATTGAAAGGGCTTCGGGTTGGTAGTGGCAGATAGTATGTTGATCGGATTTCAGAGAGGAAAAGCACCATTGAGTAGTCTCAGACAAGTGGCGTAGCTTCTCTGAGCTTCAGGTTCCTCATCTGTAAAATAGGGTTCTCGGTACCTACCAGGGTTTTTGTAAGGGAAATAATGTATGTAGAGCACACTGTGAGATGATGCTTCAGGGATACATACATTCTCCAAAGATGCCCTCCTCTTACCTCCACCCCCAGGAGCTATACCCCTTTCCTTTGTACTCTTGCATAGTCCCTCCTTGAATCTTGGCTGCAGCAGAAGTGACATTCTATGACGCTCAAGGCTTGATCATAAGGCTCCTGCTGCTTCTACTTGGGTCTCTTGGAATGCTTGATCTTGGGGCAATCTCAGAAGCCAGCTACATTCTTCCAGGAGTCCAAGGTACATGGAAAGGTCATGTGTAGTTGCTCAGGTCACACATTTCCCAGTCCATAGG